>OMLM01012037.1:34511-62260 GCA_900302695.1 Helostoma temminkii
CGGCCATGGCGGCCGACACGGCGGCAGACAGAGCAGACGACAGGACGGCTGACACTGCAGGCGAGGGTTCCTCTGCTGGGGAAGACATCGCTGCCTGGAGGACAGAAGGAGGAAGACAAAGAGAAAGAAAACAAAGAGGAGAAAGAGTAGAAGAAGTAAAATAATGACAATTAGAAGCAGATTAAGTGCAATATGAACATCACAACATATGTACATGAGTATGTAACTTATCAAATGTGTAGCAGAGCTGCAGCCATTAGTGTAAACAGAAAACTAATTAAATAATTTTATAGTCAAAGAAATGCTTATTTCACTTTTCATTTGCTTTTATCCTATGTGATAGAACTGAATATTTAAACTGACCAAAAAAAAAATTTACAGACATGCTCTGATTTATGAAAACATTAACTGATCATGAAAACAGCAGATAGATCATTAATGTAAATAATCTTGAGTGTAGGTATCATTGTATAAGAGAGAAAAAGCTACTGAAGAGAGTCTGAAAAGCTCTTCTGAAGGTATTTCTACTAACGTCAAACACACACACACAAAAATAAAATCATAAAGTTCGTGGTAAACGACTTTACTGTGACAGGCACAGTGAAGTAACATGTAACAGCCAACAATAACAGCATAACATAACATAACATAACATAAGAAGCCCAGTTCTCCAGCCCACAGCCACATACACATACAGGAACATTAGTGTCTATATCTGAGGTTTTACCATGATGCAAGAAGAAAAAGTTCTCAGACAAAACTGTCAAATTTTCAGTGAAATACTGGAAACCTTTACAGCTTTGGTATTCAAACTGATTTTTTTTTTTAAATGTGATTTGGGAAGTTGTTAACAAGTCAAATTACATCAGAAACACAATGAGTCCCACCAGACGCTGCTTCACATAGAAGATATAAAAAAGGTGAAATTTAGAAAAGCTTTTGTAAATGTTGGTTTGTTCTTTTACAGGAAACGTCTCAACCTGAACTGTCAAATGAATGTAGAGGAGAACTCCCTCCTGAACTGTACAGTACAGTAGCGGTATAAAGTTATACAAGTGTATAAGTACCTCAAATGTTTTTCTCATACATGTTAGTAAATCAGTTAAAAGTTAAAAAAGAAACTCAGCTTCAATGTTTGTCCAACACACTTGCAATAACAACATTAATTTAAACCAACACCAAAAAAAAAAATCAGGAGAAAACACTGTACTTTTAATACACCACATTTATTTTCCAGCATTAGTTACTAGTTACTTTCTGCAGTTTTAGATTCTTATAAAAACTTGATAAAGTACTTAAACACTGATCATTTATGGATTAACTGTCACTACATCAGGTGTTAAAATCAGCTTCACCTGCTGCTTCTGTTCCACAGTCTGTAGGTAACATCACATTTTAACTGAACTGAACTAAACTCTACATTTATCTTATCAACACTGATGAAAATACTCTGTTTGTAAATTTAGATCAGCTTTATTACTTTCACTCCAGTAGAAAAATTCAAGGGCACCTCTATTTGTAATGGAGTATTTTTCTAGGCAAATACTTGTACTTTAACCTGAGTACTGAGTCTGTGTACTTCAACCTGAGTACTGAGTCTGTGTACTTCATTCACCTCTGAACATCATAAGACAAATGTCTACTCAGAGTCAACAAAGTACATGATGAAGTACATGAAGGATAAAGTTACTGTCCTTCTCTGACAGCAGTTTTCTGATACTTACCATCAGCTGTCTGAGTAAGTGTCGGCGCTGAGGCATCACGGACTGTTTCAGACACAGTTAAAGGGTTGGATGTGTTAGAAAACGGCTCGGTCCAAGCCAACAGGTGGCCTCTGGCCGGGACAGCTGCCTCATCTGCGAACACTTTCTGCCCCGCAGCTAACGGTGGCAGTTAGCAAACTTAGCTAACTAACTCGTCCCAGTTCGCTCTACTTCTTTCGCTTCTTCCGTATTTTAGTCACAGTATTAGTTAACAGGACCACCTTTTCCCCTCCCTGTGAGCCGTGTTAAGATAAGTTTGAGGGCTGAACCCTCCGGAGCAGCAGGCGGAGAGGAGCCTCTCACTCACCTCATGTCAGAGTCGCACAAACAGCGCAGCTATTAGCAACTTCACCGCTCGAAACGCGCACTCACCTGAAGATAAAAGACCTCCGCGCCGGGCTTCAAACGTCAGCTTCGCGGAAATTCAGTTCAATTCGCGGGAAGGTACCAAAAGAAACAACGCTCAAATTAAACGTTTAAAAGTTTCACGTTTATTTTCAAACTTCTCCCGGTCGGACGCATGCTACGTCACCGAACGGCAGTCCACACGTGTCGACGGTAGATGACGTGAGATGGCGCGCCTCCTCCTGGGACTTGTAGTCCTACATGGCAACAATCTTGGTTTATTGTTTAAAACGGTTAGAGCTGCACAATTTAGCTAAGTAAATTAAGTCATCTACTGGTAAAAGTATTTATTCTGAAGTAGTGGTAACATACATTCTATTTTGGATTCTAGTTACTAATAAACTAAATTATAAACTCACTAATGTTGCTAGTAATGTAACTGGTGCAAAGTACAGCTAATTTTAGCTGCTTTAAGTACTTCAAATCAAATGTAAGAGATTATTTATTCTATGTTAACAATATGCAAAGTAACTAAAACTGTCCAATAAATGTAGAGAAATGTTCCCCTCTAAATTGTAGTGAAGTAAAATATAGTAAAGTAACATAAAGTAGAAATACTAATATCATCTATCACCTAAGTACTTCAAAATTCTACAGTTCTTGATATACTTTCCAGTACTACAATACCAGTACTGCAATGTGATAATACAGAAGTATATCAGCAACATATAGTGTAATAAACTACCTAATACTGATGCATCAGTGTTAACAGCTGCATGAAGTGGTTTATAGTTACCAGGTACAGTTACCTAGTTTAATCTAAACTATGGTCAAACATCAGTAATGAATGATTTAAACCAATTTAACATTAAGGATGAAAATTGTTCATAATTATGTCATATCAGATTTGATACTGAGAAAATGTTTGTCACATTCTTCACCTGTAGACATCTACTGCGGTGGGTTACTTCATAACTGCAGGAATAGTTTAAAGTGTACAGGAGACTAAAATGGGCCTCAAATAGAGAATTACAAAATTATACATAAGTAGGTTTATATGATAAAATTTTCAGATGACTTATAAAAACAACCACAAAGGTCACTTACTACTACTAACTACATCTCACCATCTTCTTCAGCAGGTGCAGTTTGAAAAGGGATTCAGGTTCCAACTTTTTATATCCCGAAATCACTTGGATCCTTTTATACACTCTGTGTGTGTTTTGCATATGAAAAATAAAAATACTGATTCGTCAAATTCATCAACCTACTGGTTCTCCATATTGTGAGGCTGGTGTAATGTCCATCACTGACTCAGGCCACAGGAACTAGAAACAAGTGCAGTTTATTGAAAATCCTTCTGCTTTTGCTGAGAAAAACTGACACTGTTCACGTCAGCACACACACGTTTTTGGCATGTTTCAGATCGCTGTTTAAAAAACAAAAACAAATAACAAAGCAATCGTACGTATTAAGAAGTCTTCCTTAAATGAAATTAAAAACAGTTAAGCAAAGAAAGAAAAGGGAGCTGCCCATCCATCCTCACTGCTACACGTCCCATTTGTTTTCACTTTACACCTCAGGACAATAACAGGATTATTCCTAACAAACATCCACTCTGGCTCTGGTTTCTAACTGCTATAGGTGTTATAAGTTATGTTGGCCTAAACAATTAACTGAGATAATACTTGAGATATTAACAGATTAGGAACCAATGCACTACATTATCCGTCGTAACTCATTAGTTGCAAAACAAAGCTGGAACTGATCAAATTCCTCCTGTGTTATATCTCCAACGGGAACCCTGATGCTCGGCTAGTGCGTTTTCAGTTTATCTCCCAACACAGTCATGAAGAGTCCGTACAGAAAACCCCCTGCGAGGATGAGCACGGTGCTGGATACGGGGCCAAAAGACAGAAGAGCTCCCAACATGTAGAAAAGCAGCAGAAGCAGCATCGTCCTGTAGCTGGCCAGAGGCCGCAGGCTCAGCCTCGGCCGGCGGTTCCTCTCTAATGTTCGCCGGGACATCGGACTCCGCTTAAGTGTTGTGGTGGAATCGGGATCGGTGAAGTAGTGACGACTTAGCCGACCCAGAAAGTCTGGACGTGAGCAGAGTGCGTTCAAGTGCTCCCCGAACTGTACGAGACAAAAACAGAAATATGTACATCAAATAAATTGGCACAATTGATGGAACCATGAAATCTGGAAATCCTGAAGGAGAATGTCCGGCCATCAGTTTGTGACCTCAAGCTCAAGCGCACTTGGGTTTTGCAGCAGAACAATGATCCGAAACACATCGACAAGTCAAAATAATACAAAACTAAGGTTTTGGAGTGACCTAGTCAAAGTTTGGACTTAAATCTAATTGAGATGCAGTGGCATGGTCTTAAACTGGCTGTTTATGCTTCAAATGCCAAAATCCCTCCACAGTGATGTGAAAGACTTATTGCCAGTTATTGCAAACACTTGATTGCAGTTGTTGCTGCCATGTGTGACACAACCATTTATTAGGTTTAGGGGGCAGTTACTTTTTCACATATGACCAGGCTGGACAGTTTTTCCCTTAATAAATGAAATCATCATTTAAAAACTGCACTTTATGATCAGGCTTTTCAGGGTTAATCATTTACCTTTTACTCTGAATATGCTCATGTAAGACACATTTACACATTACTATTAAAACTAAGGCTGAACATGAGTCCTGAATTCATATCCTGCTTTGTGTTCCACGACACCTGGAGGAATTTATTCACCTGCTCAAGTCCTACTCGATAACTTAAGGTCTTTTTACACAGCCATGCCACCTTACTGGTGGGAAGGTGGCCCCCTCTTTAAGACGCCTTTGCATATTTACACTACACTTTAAAACACAGTGGTAAAGGCGCTCCAGAGTGTGTTTCACACAAGTATCATCACTTACTCTCTCGTTAACCAGACAAGAGATGCTGTAGCACAGCCTGACCAGCAGGGCGTTCTCATAGCTCCGAATGGGCTGGAGCTCCGGGTCTCCTTGATAGTGAATGTCAAACCTGCGCAGTCCATTTATGATCTGCACAAAATGGACAGAAGAGTTTATCTTTGCTGCTTGCCTCCAGTAAATGCCTTCCTCATGTGTACCAAGCTGAAATACTGACCTGTCTCCTGCCCAGGTCAGTTAGTACGAGTCCGTTCTCTCCCTGGATGCAGTCTGGCAGCTGTTTGCAGCTGCTGTCATCCTGAGAACAGTTCAGGTTTGATATAAGTTGTGTCAACTGCCCTTGGTTCAGCTGTAAAACAAAGAAGTACAGATTTGATTGGGTGAACATCTACAGTCAAATCTTTATTGGTTAATAGCAACACGTGGAATCTAAATAAGTGATAAATTACTCATGGGTCACTGTTAGGCTGAGATTTGGTCAACGCTCCACCACTACAGGAGAAAAAGAACCTAATAACTGGTTTCTAGGTCCAAGGTTTTTTGATTTTTTAAAAAGCTACTGGTCTGAGTTCTCCTAACTATGGCAACAAAATAATCAAAATCAATGTAACCTGACCTTAAAGATTTGACACAGGTTCTCCAAAGCTTTGTCCAGGAACTCGTGGGTCTTCTTCAGGCATTCCCCGCTCTCCTCCGGCTCGGCCCCAGCGAAGGTGTTATTGAGATCGGAGGAGCCCAGTCCAAACCAGGACAGGAAGGAGTTGTTGGCCGCCACCTCGTTGGAGTGATCGGATATCCTCTTGGCTGTCTGCCGGGCTTGTGCGATGATCTGGATCAACTTCATGACCTGAAAAATGGACATAAAATGGAGACTTTGACCAACACAACAGCTTTGAGTGTGAATCCCACTGCGTGTGAACAAGGTGAACTTACTGCTCCTCTGAGCTCGGTGCCAAACATCTGCTTGTACTGACAGTCCTGGCCTTCCAAAGCATAGACGTGGCTCTTAACCCTGAACACCATGTCCGTCACCACCCGCTGCCGCGACGACAGGTAGCTGCCTCCTTGGCTCGGCGTCAGGTAGCCGCGAGGTTGGCGGTGGTGGAGGACGTGCTCGGGCTCCAGAAACAACTGCTCCCCTGGAAACAGATGATCAGGTTTAGTTTGTTTAATTTAAAAGAGTTTGAAGACGAAATTCTCCTCTGGTTTAATGAGGTTGTATCCTTTTTAGTATTCAGATTTTCTTTATGACTAATTGACTGATTACACTCTTCATCATCATTCTCCCAGAGCCAAAGTGACATTATCATCATTTCTGCATTTCTAGACTCACCTTTCTGGATCATCTCTGAAAGGTTTGGCTGAGCGAAGACTTTGGCCACCCTGAAGACCATCAGTGCATTTTTGACATTAACCAGATCAGTCCTCACTGCTCTGTTCAGGAAAACCTGGAAGAGCTTTGTGTATATGAGCAGGTTCTCCTGAACAAACGACTCCCTGCAAAAGAAGTTTAACAGAAATCTCATCCAGTCCTTCAGATACAGTGTGACCATAACAACTGGAGTACTACTGACACGAATATAACCATCTATCCTCCATACATTACAATATATTTTGCTGGTGCTGTTCCAGAGAAGGTTTCTGAGTTTCAGCCTCATAACTCACCATTTATCAGGCACTGCTCTGTTTTGGTCTGGCTGAGGATTAGTCTTCTCCCCTGTGTATCTCCACGGTTGGATGTAGCTCAGCCACGTCTCCAACACCTCAACACACAAAAAAGAAACGCTAAAACAACATTGAAACAACACTTTTCTACAGAATTACAGCTGAAGGAAGGGAATGTCTCTGTCTCTTTTGTGAAGACAAACAAAAACAGCAAGAGTGGCAGCTTGAAGGTTTAAATGTGAAAATACAAACATGAAATGAGTCAGACTTACTGCTCTGAAAGAGGCGTCTAGAGGCCAGTGACTGAAGCAATGCTGGAGAAACAGATACAACTTCTGTTGCACGAAACGCTGCACCACCACCCTGTAATATACAATATTCTCTCTGTAGTATTGTGCTCATGAGTTTAACAAAGTCGTAAAAGCAGATGGACAAAACAAAATGTTAAATTAAAACAGTTAGGGAAGGTAAGCATTTTAAATACTGTAAAGTCTTTCTGAACACTGACGAACCAGTCATTTTAAATCATGGCTGCCCTGATACATGATACTTCCAAGAACTGCATAAGACCTGAAATGAAACTTACAGCTACCTTACTTACCTAACACTTCTGTAAATCTAATCTAAACATGTTCTGTGTAGCCTTTATGATAAAGCCCACCTCTTGAACTCCTCCAGAGGGCTGGTGTGAGCATGCGAGTGTGCTGATGGGGAGGAGGACAGCTGCTCAGGCTTCAGGCTGTTGGAGAAGGCATGCAGATGTTTCACCAGGAGACGTACCACCAGCACGTGCTCCTCTGTGGGAGTGAAGGGCTCCTGAAAAGACAGCAAGTCACAAAGGGCTCCGGGAATGCGAGATGCAACCATCTTAGAGCTTGCAAAGCAGCCAATTATAATGCAGCCCACTACAAAAGCAGCCGAAAGAAATCACCAAAGGCTCAGGACGTTTAGAGTACAGAGGTCTCACCCTGACTTTTTTTGGGGCATTTTTGTTTATTGTCTAGTCTTTTTTTTTTTTTTTAATTATTCGTCATTGTCATTTAATCGTCACCTTGGCAGTGACCCTCATCTGTCATCTTAACTACAAAACTTCAGATCACAAAAAAACATCAAGATACAAAGACTTTTTACTTAGTTCACAGTGTAAAACTAGTTCAGGGTAATGCAGTTCTAAGGGCCAAACCAATTAGAAAGTGTGATCTATAATATGTAAGATGATGTAAATATACTGAAAACTTTACTAGGATTTGTTAAAACATTAGAATCAGTTTAGATTTTAATAAATTACACTGAAAATGAAAGTTGGACCTCAATACTCTAAGACCTGTTAATAGCGAAGCTGCTTTGTTACAGTGGTGCAGTGTTTCCTCTTCTGGGCAAAACAGCAAATAGAAACATTACCTTTGTAAAGAACTTTAAATTCAGGAAAGGTGAATGAGTTTGTGGCTGGCACATAAAATACAAATTGTTCAAATATCGCAGTATCTTTTGCTTTCTTCAGAGCCACTGAGACAACAGAAACAAACATTAATAGTGCACCAGACCTGGTGTAAGAAGCATGCTTTTTAAAAACGAACAGCAAATCAGAACCACACCCAAAAAAAAAAATCTGCTGAAAGATTCAGATTCCAAAAGCTTCATGCTAGGATTAATTTCCCTGTCAAGGATACTTCTCTGTAAAACTTCATATGGACAATCAGACTAAAATAATTTGTTAAACCATGACAGTAGACCAGGTCTAAAAATAAAATAATCTGCTCCTTGAGCTGAAGCCAACACATAATTTAATAATACAGAGTGCTCTTTTTTGTTTTTTATCTTGAGTACTAGGTGACAAGACACTGTACATTTTACCAACCACTTTTACTGTTTAACTTTTTTTTATATACAAAACAAACTCCAAACTACTGCAGTTTGTGCAAAAGCAGGATAAAACATGCAGTTGCAGCCACAGCATCAGGTTAGTGGCTGGAGGGATAACACGCCACTGCGGTTGTCAATACGAGAGAAGTACCCTTGAGTGCGACCATAACAGACTGAGGTTTACCTCCAGGAGTCCCCAGAGGGGCGGGGTTGAATGAAAAGGTAAAAGTACTTGGTAGGTGTGGAGGGTCCCAGAGCCTGGTGGGGCGTGGGGTTGGCACGGCATGCTGGACATACTGAGGCGGTACTGCAGCAGCGCCAGCTGATCACCCGTAACCACCAGGAGGGAGAAGAAGATGAGGAAGAGCGAAAGACAAGGACAAAAGGTGGAGGAGGAACAACAGCAAAGAGAGAAGACGGGGACCAGTAACAAGAAGGGAGGATGAGGAAGAGGAGGAGGGGAAAGGTGGAAGGTAAAAATGAGAAAAGCAGGCAGCAAAAAAAAGGAGAGTGCAACCAGACAGAAATAATTGGCCGAAAATATTGAGGAAAAAAGCAGAAAACAGAAGAGGAGACAAACAAAAAGAAAATATTGACTGTGGGAAAACTACGTTTTACAGCTGGGGAACGATGCAGAGGCTTTTACGAACACCAACGTGTTTGTAACTGTGTCACGTTCAACAACATGACACAGTTACAGGGATGGGATTTATTTCACACACTGATGATTGCCTAAAGAGAACATGTAAAATAATGGAAATACAAAATTTAATAACAAATCACAATAATCTGGCCAAGTAATCAACACTCGTGGAAGGTTATGTGCAGAAATGGATTTTATCCAAATACACTGATTGTCAAACAGTAGAAGAGAGAAAAATTAGCAAGACGCAACAAATATAGTTATAATAGTTATAATTCCCATCCCTTCAACATTTAACATCAGAGTGAACTCAAAACTGTAAGACTGCAAATAATAAGTGTGCAAATCAATGCAGGAAATAGTGCGGAATAAAAACAATATTAAATAAATTGCAGTGTAAATTTAGATTATTTAGCTCTGTTTTATGTATAAATGCACTTCTAAGACAGTTGGGATCGCTGTAATATTAGCTTAAAAACTAAATGTAAAGGTTATGAAATCTCATAAACTTGTATTTTATTCACATAAAACATAGAAAGCATATCAAATGTTTAAACTGACTAAACGAACGTGGTCCAGAGGAGATGGCAGCTTTTGTGATGTCTGTTTTTAATGCAGTACTATCTAAGGGCCCAAAGATAACGGGATCACAGTGTTGTGTGTTGGCCTTTCAAAGGATATATTCAAATTAATTTTACATTGAGCAACATTATTCTGACATTGTTGACAAGTTTGAGACATGTTGGTGCCATGATACCATGAATTTTTTTGCTTAAAATGGTTATGGATTTTATTAGTTTAAACACTTGAAATGTTTTCTACCTTCTACCGTCAATAAAATACGGGTTTATGAGATATTCACATTTCATCACTCTATTCTGTTACATGCAGATTTTACAGAGTCCCAACATCAGAATTTTGGAATCGAGTGTTTTAGTTTTTAGTTTACTGTGAGGTCCGATCTACAATCTTGCAGCTTTAACCCACTCTTTAGAGGATGTACACAGAGCACAGCTCAACAACACAACACTGACTACTTTGTTTAAAGGGTGAGTATTTAAAATGGTGGTTAAGTTATGGAGCCTTATGTTACACTAGGGAGCCATTTCTTCGCAGCCTTATGCAGCAGTAAAGAAACTCAGTGCTTCTATACTCTACAGAGCAAAACATTTTCATATTGAAAAAAATTTGTTACAGCCCATTATTTTATAAAACCACTGCTACATAAACACTGAGGAAACAGTGCTGATGGGTGAACAAACCATGATGTGGACATCACTCTTAGCATGCAGTCCATGCAGCTGAGGGTCAAAGCAAACAGCATTTAACTACAGGGTCTTGTAATGTAATGTTACATATGTAAGGTGAAGGTAAAAAGAGAAAACGCCAACATAAAGTTTTTAGTTTCATTGTGTGCTGTGTACATTTTCAGATTTCAGATTTCAAGTGTGGTTTCTTCCACAAGCAGTCGTTATTGCCAATTTCTTTGCTTTTTTTTGCATAATACAATTTGTCTCCTTTCAGTAAAGATGTCCCCTTTGGACACGTAATAAAGCCCTGTAGTAGCACTGTCTGCGTGAAGGGGATCACTTGGTAGACTCTCCAGAAGTTGGTGTTTTACATGCACCCACACAAAGAAACAAACACTTGGTGACATGGACATGCAGCATTCAAAGAATGTGAAAGGAAGCAAAAGCACTACTACCAGGAACACACGCCAAAGCCCTTAATGGAGAGGCTTTACTCGATGCGTATGCTATAATTACATTAAACATGAAAAATACTTTAAACGCAAAGAGGTGCCTGCATTCACACTGCAAGACAATATTTAGCTTCAGTCAATTCTCTTTGTTCTTTAGAAGAAGAGCAACAGCTTAAGTTCAACAACACTTGTGCAGAGTAGAAAACAGTTTGCAGTGTGAACACAAAAAGTTATAGGTAAAGCTGTCCTTCAGTAGTGAGAAACATCATACAAAACAAACCCAAGGCCTTAAATATGAAATATCTGTATAGTTTTACTTTAAAGTTTCTGGACAACTTCACTGTTGCCCACTATTTTTGGTATTTATCAGCCACAGCAGCTGGTGTGTTTTAAGCTCAGCCCACACACAATTTTTACAAAACATAGCTTCAGAATAGGACTTTTAAACTATAACTGGTTGGGTACTGAGGTAGCTGGGACAATCTCCCATCCTGGGCTTGCTCAAAAAATGGAAAAAACATTGGTGCAGATATGAGGGAAGGTTGTGGTCAGCCAGTCAACAGCCAGCCGTGCGATGCTGCAGTGCCGGGAGGGAAGAGGAGATGAGTCAGGGAATTATTCTTTTCTCTTACCTTCACCTGTGGAGATTGCAGCTTCTGGTACATCTCTAATGAGTAGTGATGGAGCCAGATCTCCACAAACATCTTAGGAAAAGAAATAAAGCATCTCTTTAACCACACCCTTAATAGCATCTCTTTGCTTGTTAGTAAAATATTTAAGTTTACAGCTCTTGCACATAAAACACACTTCTAAATCATGTATTGTATCATTATAAAATAATAAACCTGGGAAGCACAGCCACTCCCAGTCTGATCACTGAATTACCTGTAACAGTGTTTCAGACCTCCAGATCTCCTGTGCTGATGGATCTGCGTTAACTGAAGGCTGATGGAATATGTGGTGTTTCAGGAGACTGGGGCTGTGAACGCCGTAACCAGCAAAAGACACACTGGAAGATCTGTTGAATGCAAAGGAGGAGAAGTGTGAAATTGCAAACATTTTGACAGTTTGTTGATATGCCCTGTGTAATCCATCATAAGTTTGTCTGAATGTTGTTTATTAAAAAACGTTTTTCTTCAGACACAGAGAGAGATACATAAAATCATCCATGCTATGAATACCTGGGTGAAGGTGCAGTGACGGAGCCTCTTGAGTCAGAAAAAGGAGAAGGGGGCACGCTTCCTTCAGTGGGGAGAAAGTATTTCAGGTAAGTGTCCACCAGCACAAAGTAGGCGCTGTCTGTGCAGCTTCCATGCTGGCCTTGGGGGTAGTTCTGAAAACAGACTACTGTTTAGATCTCCATGCACCAAAGAACACACCAGTGGTACTGTACATCTGTGTTTATAACAAACTTCTAACACCACCCCAAAAAGATCCTTTTATAAGTATGTTGCAGACTCACCTTTGGCGTGATGAGACAGTAAGCGAAATTGAACATGAAGAATTCAAATGCAGCTGCAGAACATTAAGGAATAACATAACTGTCCATTTCTTTCTTTGCAATACACAAACCCTCCTGCTGTTCTCATGCTGTCTTGTTCCAAAGTCTACTGGGAACGAAAGTCACAATAACAACAGTGGCTGTAAACACAGCATGTGTATGTTTTATTCAATGTTTGAGCAACTGTTCAAGCAAAATCTGTGAAAACTAAATGCTTAACATTCTGTAGTTCTCCAGTGAGAAGATTTGCTGATTTTCTTTTTCATGTTAGAAACCAAATACTTTTAGGATTTAGACTTTTGATCACACTTAATGACATAATAAGATCACACGGATGTTTCCTAATTATTATTTTGCTATTTATTTTTATATTTCATATTTTTAAAAAAACAGACAGATGAGTGTTTGTGAAGAGAAGGATACTCAGAGCAAGGTTCAGGGTCAGAAGACCGGACAGAGGCAACTGCAGCTTGTTGTGGAACAGCGGACAGTCTGGTACAACGCCCTCCTGGATGCAGGCCTTCACAGGACCCTTCAGACGCACCAGGAAGAATTCAGTCAACAATGTTATTCAGCAAAATAAGTGGATAACTACCAGTTACAGCATATGATAATGGATATAAAATGTCGTAGGACGTTTCATCATTGTGTACTAGCAGGCTCCCCTCATCTAATTTAATGATTATACTCACAACATAAACCTTTATTTTCACTAATAATAACTGTTTGACTTCATATGTCACAACTAATGAAGACACCAAATACACAGACAGTATTAAAACATCCAAACATAATTCAAACTCTGTTCAACTTTAGCAACAGATGCTGTAATTATTGTAGCTTTCTCATCTGAAACTATTAAATCTTTACAAAGCATCAGTGTAACAGCCATCTAGAGGTCAACGGCTCAGCTGTTTTCAACTTTTCATATAAAGTCTGAACATATGTCAAGTGGCTCTAATGTACTTACTGGAAGGTAGTTGACAGGTATTTCATATTTGTACTCTTCTGCTTGAAGTTTATACACAAGCTTCATCATCGGCCCACTGGGAGGGAAATTAGACAAAATATTTACAATAATAAGACATAATTCATTAAAAATATAATGAATGAGCACTAGTGATCTTGGCTGAAACATGTAGGTGGTTATAAAGACCTGGGGTTTAGAAACTCCATGACAATGTTGTATTCATTGTTCCGCGAATGCAGGAGTCGCAGGTTCCAGCCAGCGATGATGCCGTCCAGACTGCCAAACACACTCTCCACCAGCCAGGGGAAAATCAAGTGCAGCTCCTAAACACACACACACACACGCACACACACCTCTTACACTGTGCTGGGAAAATAGCAACACATTTTCCTGAGGCTGTGGACAGCCCGTTAATACTAACAAGCTGTGACTGTACTACAGACTACACACTATTCATACATAGCAAGTGTTGGAGGAGGAAGAATGCAAATATTATTTAAATTATGGATGAAGTAGTGGTATAAAAAAAGAGAATGAAGAAAAGGAACGACGCACACAGTAAGAGTAAAAGGTCCAGAATGATAAGAAAGACATTTTAGACTAATAGCAGCACAGGAAAATTTACATTTCATTATTCTCTAAAATAAAATAAAATAAAAGACATCAGATGTATCAGACTCTACTTAATGCGGAGCCTTACTTTTATTACACATAATACTAATGCTATCACTCTGACTGCAACTCAAAGTACAGAAGCTACAATACAGCCCACACACAGACAATAAACCTGCTGCCTCACACTCGCCCTTTGTGTCCCTCACTGAACAGCTGCTCTCAGACAGATCCTCAACTGTCCACAGTAAAACCACACATGCCAATAAAAACAATAGCTTATTACACACTGGGCTATTTTGGAGCACTAGTGTCTGTTACACATATGAGCAGCACTTTCTCATTTAACCCATTTTTTATTTTGTCTATTGAACATATAATAATTCAAAAAAAATTGTCTTGTCCATTCCAAAAGTTAATCACTAAACTGTGACAGCATCACATCTTCTATAATAAAACAGCCAATAAATGTTCTGCATTTCACTCAAGTAACAGTTACAATGATCATCTAAATATCGAATATGTAAAATAAAAATTTAGCATCTCTTCCTGTGTGTTTTTGAGAGAAAGTGAAAGTCAGAGGCCACATGTCCAGGGCAAATATTTGTCCTGTTAGCTTGTTCACAGCACATAGGAACTGCTGCGGCATTGCTGACGTCTATGATAACAGCAATTTATATGTAATGTTTATTTTTTGACACCAATTTGATCAAATAGTGGGTTAACAATACCTTTGCTGGATACTCATCGATAATCTTCACCAGGTCTTGGCATCGCTGGAGCAGAGGTTTGGTGGTTGAATCAGCTTTAAGATTGGCCTGGAACAGCATCACAACACATTGGGGAGCACAATCAGTAAAACCAATGGGTAAATGTTAGTTTAACAGAGACTCAGTGGTATAAGAAGAGAAAAACTGTAATAATATACAGGGTCAGATGATGGAGGCAGGACAGTAACCGAACTTTGGGTTTAAACTTCATGTTACTCCTGTCAACAAATCGTGTTAAGAAATACTCACCAGAAGAAAACTGGGCTGCTGTAACGTTTGAGCAGCCATGTAGGACCTTTGTGTTTATTCCCTCCTATGTACAGTCCACCTGGATCCTACCTGTTGATGGTCAACACACACAGCTTCATCATTTGTTCAGCTGGAGTTAACTAACGTGACAGACACAAATTAGCCTGGCGCCACTTTGTTAGCAGCTCAAAACGAAACCAGACTAGCTGACAACTAGAACAACTGTGCGCCGTGGTTGGGGAATCTGATGCTGATGACTGTAAATGTGAGAATAAAGAATCAAACTTGGAGGAAACTCAGCACACACACAGAGAACCATGTCAGCTAGTTAGTATGAGCGTGCTAGCTAACGGTCGCTAACTATCTAGCTAGCAAAGAAACTCAAACTGACAGCAACTACCGTGATTTTAACAAGCGCCCCTAACAACGTCAGCCAAAAACGTGCAATAAAAATAGGCGCCTTAAAATTTGCATATTTTTACCTTCACCCCTCACAAAATCCAGATTTTTGGCTACTTTTCCATAAACCGCGTTTCCATCAGCGTCACTCAAACACAGCAGCCGCTCAAGTTCGTCTTCTTCTCCTGTTGTTTAAGCCGCCGAGGTTCTTCTTCTGGTGTTTTCATCAGTTGGTTCACTCATGGAGCTCCTTACTGCCACCTTCAGGAGGAACTTATGTCCTTAAAAACACAATACTACTACTACTGGGCTACTACTACTACTACTACTACTACTACTACTACTATTATTACCAATAATACTAATACTAATAATACTAATATTCATAACAACAATAAAAATGAAGAATTGTGTGGCTTTAGTATTATAAGTGGATGTGTCCTGGGTTTGATTCCACAGGTCGGCCAGTCGCTCTTCTCTGTGGAGTTTGCATGTTCTCCTTGAGTCTGTGTGGGTTTTTTCTCCAGGTTCTCTGTCTTCCTCCACCATCCAACGACAAGCAGGTGACCTGTCCAGGTTGTACCCTGCCTCTCGCCCAGTGACAAGTGGTCAGGATAATAAATGGATGGATGTGAGTTTGTTTCATTCTTTCAGTTCATTACTGCAGGAAGGTTTATTAATTATGCGTAGTGAACTAAACAGTTCTGTAACAAATCCTCCCTTGTGGAAGGTAATAAAGTTTAGTTTTGGTTAAGACGGTCTAAAGCAGGTGTTAAATTATAATTTTTTAGGTTGTAGTTTGTGGTGCTGCTGAATAACAGACGTACTGTAACTCTGCACAGACGGATCCATGTTACTTTCCTAGTGAGTGCAGCGTGATGTTAATTATGTATTTTCTGTATCTCTCAAAATCATGGCGTACAAATGTCCTTTGTTTCTTGTGAGCTTGCCACTGTCTGTTTCAGTTCATAACTAAGCAAAATAAAAATATATATATATTTTTTCCATATTTAAAATGTACTTATAGAATCTAAAGTGTGTTTGTAACCAGTATATTTCTACTTGTGTTGAAGCATATTGATATTACAAGTGTATTAAGTATATATTTAGTCTTAACACAACAAAAGTGTTTTCCAAATATAACATTTCCTGTATATTGAAACAATGACATTACTTAAATAGGACATGTATGAAAAGTCTACTATATTAAGAATCGTTGGAAATCAATATATGTATTTAAGTTTAACTTATGTTCTATTTATCTAAAAAAGTATTTCAAATAAGTTTACTTAATACACTGATAATAAATTTCTATACTTCAACATGCACTTAATCTAATATATACTTCAATATATTTATTAAGTGTATTATTTTAAAACATTATGTGTTTAAGTAGTATAAGTGTGCTAATAGCATACCACACTTAATTCATACTTGCATGTATAACTTAATAAAAGTAAATTTTTCTGAAGTACCATTTAATGCTTTTACATTCTAAGTCTGAAACTGACTCCTGCCTTAAGGTTGCTCAGTGTAGAGCAGTCGTACGTAAGCTGCAGGGTTGATGGTTCGATGCCCGCTTCCTCCTGTCTACATGCTGAAGTGTCCTTGGACCAGACACTGAAACCCTGGAATATATGTGCAGCTTCCAAAAAACAATTTCTCTAAAGGGACCAATAAAGTATTTCATTATTATTAATATACTTGAAATTCTTCAAGTACATTTTAACACTAGTGTAATATTTTGGTCAGTGAAAATACACTGAAATACTGATAAATTATACTATAAATATAACAAAGCAAACCTTAAGTGTGACTTAAAAACTTAAAAATTATATAAGTATAAACATTTCAAAAGTGTATATATATTATACTTAATTATATACTTGCTCTAAACGCCCGAAGTTCACAGTGTGGCTGTTACTCATCTTATGATTCACAGTTAAACAGTGAAATCAAACAATCCATTGCATAAATACCAAACAGTCCTACTAACACGTATGTTTGTACATGTTATTACAGGGTCAAAACTATTTTAATCTTTTATGATAAATGAATGAGTCCTGTTGCACACAAATATTAAATGTTTTTATTTGCTTTATTTCACAAGTAAGCTTTCATTTTGTGGCTTGTTCACATACAGTATATGACAATGTCATCCCTCAGTTCTCAAAGCTTATTAGAGCTGTGTAATAAAAAAAAGAAAAAATGTACTACACTAAAGACAGAAAACTATAAAAATAAAGTTCTTTAATATACAATGATGTGAATAATAATTAGTAGCTAAATGACAGAATTATTAAGCTTTACAACATATGTATTCAAGCAAGGTCCATTTCATGTGTGCGTTTCCACTGAGGCCATTATTCAGCCATTAGCTCTGTATGAAGCCTAGATCCCGACAGTGTAGATCAGCATTACAGCTCAGGACGAACATAAATACACATAGAAAACGTTTATGTTAAACAGCTGATGTGTAGGAATAAACTGGGCAAGCACTGTGTAGTCTCCTGTCATTCATTTATACTGTGCGTATACTGGATGTGCTGTCTGCAGTGTGTCAAGTGCCTTTGGTTGATTCAGAACTGGTTGTATGGACGTTCTGAACAGATCATTTGGATGGAAACTGGACTCAGCAAAAACAGATTGAGAATATCGTATTTTTCTAATGCTCCAAAACGCATCTTCAAAAAGAAATCTCACGGCTTCATCAGGAGCGTGTGAGTACGATTTGATAGGATTTAATTGACTTTGGATCACAGACTAACTGCTGAATATGAACTAAAATATTTTAAAAAATGGGGAGGAATGATGTGACTGTGTCTCCCAGTGAGCTGTGCACACTTTCTGTTTTCCTGTAGCATCCATCACCTGAAGCAAGAACAAGTTACTATCATCAGTAAGTTTCACAGATTATTGTCCAGTAGGATATTTTAGAAAACGATAATCTTAATGCAAACGAAACATGATGCGATGCTACTCTTCCCTTTTTAATTGGGTTTTGATTGTAAGTTGTGTGAAATGAGTCACCTGATCCCACCTGCTGCTCTGAGTATCTTGCTGTTGTTGCAGCTTTAGCTGATGCTCTCGACCAACTTCTGCATGTGCACGACACTAATGAACATTACTAATAATAAAAATTCAAATACATTTTTTCATCATTGCTATTTCAGTTTTTGCAGTGTCTAAATGTGAAAAGATTCAAGATGAAGATGCAGTTGACTACTGTTTGAAAACGAATGGCAGTCTGTAATAGAAAATACAGCCGGTGTCACTAACGGTCGGCGTCATTTGCTCAAAAAGCAAAAAGGGTGTGATCCACATGCAGTCTGTGTCCTCCAGGTGACTAGAGGAGGATCTCAGGAGGGTTGTGCCTCCTCACGCGGGCTTTCCTCTCCTTCAGTTTCAGAGTGCGGAGTTTCTGCTGCCGGCGTTTTTCACGGTTCCACAGCTCACAGTATTCGTCCACGCTCAGGCTTTTGGTTCCCACCATGTGCAGGTCCTTCAGAGAAAGCCGCTGATGATGCTGGTGCAGCCACGAATTCCTGTGTCCCAGCAGTGGAGGAGGTGGATTCAGGGGTCCTGACTGGCCAAGAAACCCACCAGCACCTACCCCTGCTGGGTCGATCTTCCCAACGATCACTGGACCTGGGTGGTTCTGCTGGTAGCGAGCAGGGTGCAGGCTGTTGTTGGGGATGATGTGAAGACGGTATCGGGCCAGGACCTGGAAGTAGGAGTGCTCGTGGCTGGTGCAGGTGTATGTGCCTGCATCAGCCGGCTCCAGGTGTTGAACCAGCAAACCCCGCTTCATGTGGAGGAAACGGTCGTCACTCTGAGGGAGCTAAGAGAGGGAGAGGACAGAGGATGATGGTCAAGCTGACTCCTTCTCCAGCTGAAGACTAATGAGCTGTTACACAATGTGAACTGGATCTGAGGCCGACTAGTGCTGCAAATCAGATCTGTCAGTGCAATCTGGTGTCCACAGTGGTGAAAAAAATCATTTGATAATTTTAAAGTGAAGGATGTCACCTCCTTTCTGCAGTGTCGCTCGCCTACTTTTACTTTTTTTTTTTCTGCAATAGCTGAATGGTTTGATATAAATACAAAACTGTAAAAATGCAAAGGTTCAGTGAGAACGTTACACTACCAGCATAAGCAGCTGGTGTTACCTTGTCAAACTGAATGTGACGCACCGACTGTTTGATGACAGTGAATGCACCATAAGCACTCACCTCTTTGCCTCCTCGACTTTGCTGCTGGGCCTCTGTCGGCTGCACCATCCACCTGAGCTCGGCCTGCGGCGAGCGAGGAACACACTCCAGGAAGGTGGAGTTTCCCTCCACTCCGTACACCAGCTTCACCTCCACAGAGTCCGAATCTGACAAAGGAAAAGACGTAACGCAGCCTTTAGTACACAGAGTATTAGAGATGAAGAAATGTGTTTGTATAAACATTCATGCACATTTGATCCATTTTATTCTTAACTGCAGTAACTATTACTGCCAGTGATGTGTAGAAAGGCTGCAGTGACACACCACGTCCACTAGAGTGTTCCCTAGTTCTGCCTGCAGCACAGAAAGGCAAAGCAGGTTTTACTGCAACGTGTAGACCAGTAGTGTACAGTTCAGTGTTTGACTTTACAAAAACAAAGTATGAACAGGATGAAAATGTGAAATCGACAGCAGATAAAAGCTCTGTGTCTAAATTCACAGTGTATACTACATGACTGCACAGTGCTGGGAGCTAAATAAGTACACAGACTTATATACTGCTTTTCCCAAGGATTTCTCTATGAGTATTTACATGTTCTGCTACTTTATATTTCCACCTGGCTCCATTCAGAGACATTTGTTAACTATAGCTGCTGCTTTTTGGAATAATAATATGAAACACAGTGAAAATCCTCCCAAGAAGGACGCAAGCTGTTTCAATTTAAAATAGTAGTTAGTGTTGAGTAAACCTAATTTTGTGACAATATGCTGAATGAAACTGGGACACAAACTGATTGCAAACACAATCACTTATATAATGAATAAAATAAAATAATGAACTAAAGTGTTTTTCTTATCCAGAGACGATCTACGACAGATTTTCTAAAATGACTCTAACTCAGGATTCCTGACCTAAAAAAAACCCAACAGTCTAACCCTAACCCTAAACCCTAACCCTTTCATCCAAACAGTGTCACTTTAAAACACTTGACTCTGTTTCTGAGCCACAGAAACCAGCTCAGTTTATTATGTAACTGATGGCAGGAAAACACTAAAAACACACATATCAGACAAAGGAAATCCTCACCGTCCTCTGTGATGGGGCACTGACTCCAGGGGTCTCCATACTTCACATCCTGCCTCCGTGCCCGCCTGACACACACACACATACACACGTATGATTAAGCAGCGGTGGTAAATTACAGTTAAATACCAGTAGACATTTACTCAAGTACTGTACTTAAGTACAGTTTTGAAGTGGAGTATTTCCAGAAGTTTCTTTTACTCCAAACAAATCAGAGGAAAATATTTTATTTATAAAGTACTGAAACATTGATGTATCATCAGGTGTTAAAATCAGCTCCACCTTTACCCACTGCTGTTTCTGTTCCACAGTCTGTAGGCAACATCACATTTACCATCATTAGTTACTAGTTACTAGTTACTAGTTACTGTTCCACAGTCTGTATGTAACATCACATTTTTTTACCTTTATGTTACCTAAACTGCTGAAAATACAATTTTTTCCTTTTACTTTAGTACTTTAAGTGAAAGAACTTCTAAATAAAGGGTACTTCTACTTGCAATGGAGTATTCTTATATGCAAATCCTTGCACTTTTACTTCAGTACAGAGTTTTGGCACTAAACACCTCTGCATGTCTGAATATGTCTGTTCTTGTGAATCTGCTTATGACTGTGTGAACTCTGACTGTGGTGTCTTATCCATTATGTATGAAATCCTGCTAATACATGTGAACAATGTCAGTCATCAGTAAACAGCAGTTAAACAGCAGTGACAGAGCAGCAGACTATCCAGCTTCCTGCAGATGAAGCCGTTCATCAGCGCTAAATCTTCCTCCTCAGTGTTATTACTGTCGCCACTGTCGCCTCCTCTGCAGTGAAAATATGACGCCACTGTGATTATGAATGAGGAAACATGGAGCAACATCGGGCTATGAAAATACACACTGTTGTTTCAGCCACGGTGGAGACTCTTGTCACTTCTCCTCATGGTTCGCTCTCTGACCCAGCTTCCCTCCTCATAGTGTAACACATGTGGAGGTCTCTCACTGTTCATCTTTCCTTCTGTCCTTCCCTCGTCTCCTTGTGCCTCACCAGTTTTCTAGCCTCGAGGGAATAACTTTACATTTGGCACAAATGTCCTCCTGGATTCGGCGATGAACTGATTAGATCTCGATGGTCAGAGACCAAAGGTCAAGGTCGCTGTGACCTCACGTCTGCACCATCTCTGTGAATGTGATATCGCAGGAATGCCTTGAAAGAGTTTCTTCAAATTTGGCACAAATGTCCACTTGAACTCAGGGGTGAACGGATTAGATTTTGGTGGTCAAAGGTCAGAGGTCACCGCGACCTTCATGTCTGTCCCGTTCTCGTCAGAGCTATATCACAGAAATGCCAGGAGGGAATTTCAGGACATGTGGCACAGACGTGCACTTAGACTCATGGAGTCTAAATAACTATAGTGTGTTACTTCTAGTTTAAGCTAAGATGGGATGTAAGGAGATTCTCAGGGTAACTGTTCACTGAATGACTTGACTCATGTTATATGTTAACATGTTTTAATAGTTAATGATTTAATGACTTAACAAAGAGTTGTTACCATGAAGTGTAACTTTGGGAGTCAGGGATTGTTCAGGAGTTTACACCTTTACCCACATACTCAGTTGGAATAGAAGCAATAGTAAACAAACCAAAACTACTAGTGCTATTAGTAGAAGTAGTAGAAGTAGCAGTACTACTACTGCTACTACTACTACTAATATCATATTAGCACAATAGGAGTATTTTGATTGCTGATTTTTTTTTATTTGAGTTTTTGTGACTTTGCTGGAGTATAACATTTAATATTATCCCTCTCTCTGTCTTACCTCTTGCTGGTGGGGAAGTATCTGGAGCAGGTCTGTCCATCCCAGGAGCAGTAGGGGTCTCTGGCCAGGCAGCACTCAGCACAGTCGCTCCCGTATAACTCACACCTCTGGAGCCCGAGCTGGACCACGCCGAGCTCGCTGGACACGTACAGCTGTTGCTGTGGATGAGGGTGAGTCACAGAGAAATGTGAGGTGACAAACACCTTAAGCATCTTCAGCTTTTTTATTGTTTGTTATAATTCATCACTTATAATATTTTATATATTTTTATAATTATTCTTTTATAATTATAAAGCCACAAACTATCACATGAAAACTAAATAATGCAGTTTCCTAGTCAAACTGTACGTGGTTTTTAAATGAAGGTAAAGGCTCATCTGGTTAAAATTGATGTTTCTGATAAGCTGTAAGCAGCGCCAATGAAAACCTCAGACAGAAACAGAAACAAAAAGACCTACTCTCTTTGTTGACAGCTCCATGCTCAGAATGGGAGTGGGACTCTGTGAGACAAAGTGGAAAACGGACAATGGAAAAAATGAGCTGCTTTATACAAAAACACAACATTTCTAGATGCATCTGTACGTAGAGTTTGTGGTGATTCAGTTAATGTGATCTGATGAAGAACAGATGGTTTATTTTATCGGATTTGGTTTGGTTTACCCGTTTGATGCTGTGATGTCTTTCAACAACACAAGCTTCTCATCATGACACTGGTTCTGTGTTAGACTATACAACTTTTAATGCTTTCAGTGATTTCTCACCAAACAGACCAGTTACAGAGTGGAAACATCAGGGTTTGGTTGAGTTAATGCGCACAGACGTCTGGGTTAGGATAAATTAAAACATCACTTCCTGGTATGGTTAGGGTTAGACACACACATCCACATGCTTCTTACAGCCTCAACCTTTCACGTTGGCGTCCGATGCAAAGTCAGAACCATCATTTTGCAACGTTGTGAGATGAGAACGGGCTCGTTTTTGCACATTTTTCTACACAATTTATTTATTTTTTATTAAAAACATGTTCCAATAAATCTGCACAGAATAATTCACACTGAGAATTTGGTTTGTAGACATTTTACAAATTCAAAAAATAACTGGTCCGAGTATTTTCTGAAGAGTAACTGCTCTGATGTCTTGGCTTCATCGTTGAACACACCCGTCCCTGAAGAACGAGTAGCACTTTATGAAACTATCTAACTATCTAACTCATATTTCAGCCATGTGGAGGTTGAGGAATGTCTCACAGCTACGTTAAATGCCGAAGGTCAGCGCAGCTACTAAGATTACAAATCTAATGAGTCTCTTTTTTTCTTCAGAGGGCTAAATTACCCCACAGCTCCATTTTTCTAGCTCGCTGACTTGTTTCAGCTTTTCACAAAGGGAGTCAGTGACCCCTGACCACTCGGAGCAGAGGGTCAGGGGTCTGGAGTGAAGGAGGAGGGAAAGATAAAGAAGATGTGGAATATGTTAGAGGGCAGGAGCAGAGTGTTCTGCAGAGACCTGGGTATCCTGTGTCCCATCACAGCCAGAACACTGAGCCTGCAAACCACCTCCTCCTGGCTTCAGGCCAGACCTCAGTGGATAAAGTAAGTATTAAAGTAAACACCAGTTTATCGCACAGTGGTGCAGTCGAAGTCCTGTTCTGTGTACTGGAAATCTGTTAGTTCCTGCTTGAATGTAAACAGACATGAAGCGCCTGGCATCCTGTTTGTTGTTGTGTCTTTCTTCCTTCCTTTCACCTGTGCTCTGACTCTTATTTCCTCACTCCACTTGATCTTTCTTTGCTCTAACTGTATGTGTGTAGCTCGGGTCCGGTTCGCAGCACGTAGAGGTCGCTCATCTTCCTCCCTGAAGTAAACCTATGCTGCTGCTCTTCAGAACATCATCTACTGTCCGTCCTGGAAGAGCGATCCCTCCACAGGCTGGGAGGAGTTTATCTTTCTATCTAATCTAAGAGCAGAAACTTATATGATCCCTTGTGGAAAATGTGTGATTTACAATAAAACATGATTAAAACTTGATTTGATTTCACTCCTTCTTTCTCTTTCTCATCATCCTTCGCCCCATTTGTCTTTTTCTCTTTTTACCCTCCTTTCTTCCCGCTATATTTACCGTTTCCCTCATATTTTCCTTCCCTTGCTTGTGTCTTCTTCCTCTGAGCTTGTTTAGACAGAGGACCTTGGGAAATATGTGGCCTAATATCTGTTTTTCAGTTTACTGGAGTTATTCCAGGCTAATAGATTCCATTGGAAACTGCACATGGCACATCGCCCCCACTGCTCCCAGTGCCCATCTGCCTGCACAGATTTGGAGGACAGTAAATCCATCTCTGGTTTTAGCTATAAAATTCCTGCACACTGAAGCTACATATGTTTGGCTCTGTACTAAAGACTCTTCTGCTTTCACTGTGCTCCAGGCTCCAGCAGGTGTGGACCAGTGGCTACGCCACATCATCAGTCATGTTTAAAGGAGCAGTCTTAGTTTATCAAAAACATGCATCTGCCCAAAGAAAATCTTTATTTGACTCACCTGGAAGACAGTCAGCTCCTCGAGGATGACCTCCTCTGTGTCCCAGTTGTCTTTGATTACTGATACGGCCTTCACCACCTTCCCATCATCTGGAAAAGAGGAATTATAGATGGGTCCATCCTCACACAACAGAGCCAGTCTGGTGCACACTCATTAACAGAGAGAGAGTGTGATGTATTATATAGTATACAGTACGCAGAATATATGTTAGTATACGTTATGTTGTACAAAATCAAACATATCAAACGGCTGAGCAGAACATTAAAGGGTTAATGACTGGAAACCTTTGTAGCTTTGGAGAAACAATACATTGACGTTAAGTCCACCTACTTATCATTTAGCACAAACATGTCAAGATTTATTTAGCAGTTTATCACACACTACTCTGCAGGAATTTACAGATAGAATCAGCAGAAGACAAACTATTTTACAGTATCACAACTGTATTTTCTCCTGTTATGGATCCCCACAGGCAAATAACTCTTACACTACTATTATTATTATACCTTATTATTATTAATGTTTAAACAGAGAAGCTGTCCGATGCAGCTCCACTGTTGACTGAACATTAAACACATCAACAGGTTATTAAAGTCTTTGCTACTCTGAACACAAACTGATGCCTTCACGTGGGTCTCCTTCAAAGACATGTTTGCATGTTTTTGGTTTATGAAAATCAGCTGGTATTCATTGACTCATCAATAATAAGGGATCCAATGAAGGTCAAGTGGAAAAAGTCTGCGTGTCATTAATATCAGATAAGGAAAACAAGTGTCAGAGTAAAACTGGGGAAAATCTTTCTTCTATGAAGGGATGAGATTTTAATGATAGTGAAATAAATGGCCTGTGGGTTTAGTGAGTCACAGACATGTCAGAGACTGAGGGTTATTAAGATCCAGCTTCCATCAGTAATGTGCTTTGTTTATATTTGACTTGACTGTGTTTTCCTCTGCTTCTGCTCACAATGATGTTTGGCCGGAGAAAAGCTGAAGATTGGAAGATGTGTGGAAGCTGATCGCAGTTTAATAATCATCTTAAAGGAGTGTGATCTGCAGGATTACAGCTTCCAGCACACACTCCGTGAGAACGGGGTCATGGTGCAGTTAGTGACATCTGGTTTGGAGCAGTTTAACTTGTATATTAAAGATTCAGAAGTTAATGGGAAGGAGTAAAGAGAGAAAGATGGTGCCTTTAAAATTAAATTAGTGGAAAAAAGCATCTTAGACAATTTATGAATCTGAGAAAACTAATGAAATGTGATCCGTGACATTTAAAGGTTTCATTTGAGCAAACATTGCTACTGTATTAAACCTAGCAGAGCAGGAATTCATGCAGTTTATCAGAGAAATGGATCATCACATGTGCAGCTCAGTGTGTTCCCACACACTGTTAATCATTTTTCTCCTTTCAGTAACTTATCCTTAGAAACACAGGACTCCTGAAAGCACATGTACACATTGTACAGAAACTACTGTCTAGTACAACTAATACTACATACACGTACGTACACAAACCAGCCGTACCCATGTTGTTAAGGAAACGGCTTCAACGTCTGCAGTTGACTAATGACTAAATATTTGAGTCAAGTTAATATCTGTAGTTATTAACATGTTTTGATCTTTGTGACATTTCAGATCTTAAAAACTGACATTATTATTATTATTATATCTTAGAAGTAGAAGTATCCTATAATGTTTATATTCAAGTAAAAATTGTAAAGTACATGATCCAAATTTTACTTAAAGTACAAAAGTACTGATTTTAACACCTGATGTAGTGACAGGGGTTTTAGTGTTTTAGTACTTTAGAAAGTTTTATAAGAATCTAAACCTGCACTAAGTAACTAGCTGGACTAACTAACGCTGCAAATAAATGCAGTGGAGTAAAAGTAACATAAAATTAAAATACTTCAGAAAAGTACAAGTATTTCAAAATTGTACTTAAGTACAGTGCTTGAGTAAACCTACCACCTCTGAAAACTGTAACTGTGCTCTTGTGATGATCGGCCTCCTCTGAGGCTACGCTCACTGTGGCAAAAATAAAAGCTAAGAGTTGGAGGAATGAGAGAGCCATAAACAGACTGATAATTCATAATTATAGAACAAAATATCTCCAAAATATACATGTACACAATCTAGTGTGTGAAAACTATAAGGACGTCCCAGGCATCTTTTCTTATCCTGATCCAATTGGAGCAGTTTCTGATACTGAGTCCAGTCTAATGCTCAGCTGCAGTAAATGTATCAGAAATAGCAGCTGTGTCTCTTTGCACCTTCACTGTAGTGACGAAGAGCATCCATACTAAACAAGTGGTGAGACTGTGCTTAAAGCTGAATCATCAGCCCAGTTAATGCAGGACTTCAAAACAACCCACAGACACTTTGAAACCTACATTTCATGTTTAGAGTAAACCACCTTTGATGTGAGCACGTGGCTGAGAACTGAATTAAAACTGAGTCTTTATCTCTTACAAACGCAAAAAGCTTCAGACGTGCAGACGAGTGAAGGTTTCATCACAGTCGTGCTAGGTGAAAATCTGAAGTCTTGAAAGAGCAGGAGGAGCATTTATCAGGCAGGTAAATGTGCTGATGATGGGGCGATGAGAGACGCTGGAGAGGACTCCACTTAGAGGAGACGAATGGAGCCATCGGAGCACCTCTGGCCCCTCGGCCTCTCAGCAGCAGTTAGACAACCTCCACCATTTATCACACACACACA
>OMLM01012037.1:62280-73132 GCA_900302695.1 Helostoma temminkii
CACACACACACACACCACCTACTGTGATGTGCTAAAAGGTTCTTTATGATATAGATAAAAGAACCTTTGTGCATAAAACTTTAGAAACCGCTGAAAAAAAGCTTTGAAAAACAAATACTGCTAAAAAAAGTGTTTATGTTTGACTGAGGTGGGATGAGTAAAGCAAAGAGTTGCAAAGAGCAGCAGAAACAGACTTTGCAATTGAGTTGTGTCTGTATACATGAAAACACGGTAAATCTTTCTTAAATAAATATGTTCTCTACATTGTTATTATTGTTATTTTATTACGTCATCTTGCAGCAACCTGAAAATTCCAAAAGAGCTGGATGAAGGAAACTCACTAACACGGGTCAAACACACTGAAGAGCCCACTCGTCCTGACTGAAGAGCTGCTGTGGGCTAAAACAGTAAATCTCTCCACTTGTCACCTTCAGCGAATCTTCAGAGTTAATGAATGAACGCAGGACGTTTACACACAACAAACGAACAAATGAAACACACATTTCATCCTAAATGACATTAAAAAAAAAAAATTGAAAAAAGTCAGATGAAATGTGACCTGACTTCAGATACAGATACAGTTTCTACACAGTTTCTGGTCTTCAAACATCTTATTGTAAAAGAAAACGTAAGAAACTGTAGAATTAAAGGTTGGTTAATAGAGTTGGTATAGATTCATTCACTCTGCGACTCCAGTGTAATGATAATAGATAAGAGACACGCTGTTATTAATCATGCAAGATGAGCGCCATAAACAGAAGCGTATGATGAAGTTTATTATTACCATTGGCACCTCACATGGGCAGCCTGTCCACAAAGAATTTCCCTAAGGGCATTAAGTATCAACTATCATCATTATTATTATTCCTCCTGTTTCTTCGCCCAGTTTCCTTGGTTCCTCAGATTTTTTGCCCAGTTGCCAACATTTTATTTCTCCATTTTCACCCTCCATGTCTGCCGCTAACACATCTATCAGTGTTAACCCCTGCTCTGCCCTGTAATATCAATCCGCTTTCTTTTTTCCTCTGACGTTGTGATTTACTGTTGAAACCTTCTTTCTGTTGGGAAACTTTTGTTAAGTTCGCTCATTCTGTCTGGCTCTTACTCTCTGTTCATCGCTCTCCTGCACTCTACACACTATTCTTCTCCACAGAAGATCATCTGTCTTTGTCTCACTCTGTTCTCTGTGTCTTCCTCTGTCACAACCTCCTTTTTGTCCTTCCACTTCTCCATCCTCATCAACCTTCTCCCAGTATCCTCCACATCCCTCTTCTGCACTTGCCCAAACCATCTAAGTGTCGCCTCACTCACTTTGTCTCGTACTAAACTCACAAATCCAAACTTCTCTTCCTCTCTTCCTCCTCCTCACCTGTGCCCAGGTGTAAGACGTCATAGGGTCCATCCTCAGCGTCCACCCTGTCCACCACCACCTTCTTCAACATGTACGGCGCGTTGACCCGTGTTAAGATCGGTTTGCCGCCGAGAGGCATGACCGGCTCCCACATCAGCTGATGCTGCCGCATGAAGCTCACCACCTCGTCTGGGAAGTCCTTGGTGGATTTGTGAAGAGCGTCGTACGTCTCGCTGGGACACTGGAGGACGAGAAAGGAGTGAACAAGAAAACGACTGTAAGGAATCTGTGGCAGAAATGTAGAGAGCATATTTCACACAAGGACATTTACACACACAACATAGAGGAAAAGTAGACGTAAATGATAAAAAGAAGAAGAAAAGTTGGTTTGTAAAAATGACTTTCATAATGTGTCAAACTACACGTTGATTTGTACATGTCTCCCCCAAGGAAAGATGGAGAATGGAGATGGAAAAGGACAGAGGGAGATAGATGCTGAGGAGGCGATAAGAAAGCTGATGCACTGACCGGATGAAAAGAAAGAAGAAATGTGAATTTAGGTGAATTAGAAGTCACCAACATGGAAGTCATTTTCTGTGCATGTATAGTTAATCAGTGATCAGAGGTTGTGACCGCAGCATTTCTGTAACCGTTTCGTTTTGCTTTTAATCACCGTGGCCCACTCAAACCTCTCCCCCCTCCGCGCACAAGTGCACGAACAAACACTGACACGGCTGACCTCTTCTGCAATCAAGCACAACACGAAACCGCTCCGCAGAGAGGTGAATTCCCCAGAAGACCGAGTGAAACAACACCTGACACACACGCCGACGCTAAAACCTCTGCCGTTCTGACAAGTTGAAGTTCCCCAGAGGAGTTTGCAGACGAGGTGTGAAGTCGCCAGAGGTTTGCCCTCTCACTGCTTCATCAGCTTGTTTTCATTAGACGTGCTTTGTGTGTTTTAAGTCTGATCTCACAGGAAATTCTTAGTTATTCACACAAACATAAATACCAGCCTGTCATCGCTAGATTTACGGAGAATTATGGCCCACAGAGTTTAATAAGCAAGGAAAAACAACACCTCTCCGTCCTTTAAGGGTCAGTAGTGTGTCAGTTCTCCTGAACAACTCAACCTTAGGTTCATAAAAAACAGTAGCACTGTGGAGAATCAAGGTGCTCTGGGAGAGAATATGCATCTCTGTGTTTGGTGTAATATAGGAACCACATTTCAACATCATCTCAATGGTGAAGCTCAGTGGAGGGAGCATCATGATGTGGGGCTGCTTCCTCGAGACCTGGTCACTGTTGAGGGGGAATTAATTTCCAAGCTTATCAAGGTATTGTACAGGACAATGTCAGGGTGACTGTCCTAAAGAAGAAGAAGAAGCATTGTGATGCAGCAATGATGCTAAACAGATCCTGGACCTCAACTCAACAGATGAGCTGTGGGATGAGCTCAGAGAGCCGCTATAAGAAAACCTCCTGAGTCTAAAGCAGGTTTCAACCAGTTATTAAACGCAGGGGTCACCAGAACTTTAAGTGTTTAATGGATGTGTTATAACAATAAAGAACTACACTGATTCCATGTACTACAACATATTTAGATAATGAAATGAATACATCTCTGTAAGATATGATACTGTACTGTAACAGTATAATAGTATATAGTATAGAATAATACTTTGGTGCCTGAATCCATGGACTTACAGTTCCAGGTCTTGGATAGGGGATGCGGCCCTTGTACTCCACCCAGCTGTAGTCGGGACCTTCTTTATGGGCAAACGGGCCGTTGAAAGCAGCACGAACAGACGCCATAGAGTAGACACACACTGCTGAACCACGGAAGATGGAGCTGCACGAGAAAGAGCAGGTGTTAGTGTTGAATACAGTAAATAAAAACAGCCAAACACGTCACGTCGGGTCGTAAACGACACGCGTTGCGCAAATGATGGCAAATTTTCAGAGAGAACGAATTATTTACAAAAATCATTCATCCCATTTTCCACACGTTGATTCATTTGATAATTAGTGTAAGTGTGCCTGGCACTTTACTACTCAAATTAGTCTCATCATTTTTGGTTATTATAATATCTGATAAAAATTGTTTACAGTACTGCCAAAGACAAATTTCTTCCTTTGATGTGATGAAGAGGAACTGAGGGTAGAAGTTAGAGAGACAGAGGAGGTGGCACCACTTTTTTTACAAGTTTAAAGTGATGAAGCAGTGAAAGAAAAGAAGATGATCAGGGAGAGAGAAAAGAGGAGGAGTCAAGGATGCGAGTCAGGGTTTATAGTCAGGGTTACAATAACACAACCAGTCAGGCCTCGTCACCTTTGAACCTGACACGCAGCGACACCTGACCCGCTGACTGAGCACGTACAGGCCTGGCTGCGAGTGTGCACGATGAAGAGGAGAAAGTCGTCCCACCCACGCTGACTGCCCAAAGACCCCTCCCTCCATTGTTAAAGCAAAGTTTACACTAATTATTAAGGAAGGTGGCAGAAAGCTAAAATGTTTGATTGGAACCAGAGGTGGCAGAAGTAAAAGTGCAAGTACAGGCTCTGAAATATACTTTGAGTAGAATGGTACAAGTACTCCACTGAGGAAACGATTTAGTTACTGATAAAGGAACATTTTAAACACTATTTTACAGATAAAGTAAAATGGTTCATCTCTGGGAGCCATGGGGATGATGGCGGCTACCTGCCAGTCATGTTGAATTTTTCCTCCTCACCACAACTTTTGCTTAATATCTGCTCCAGACGTCAAATATCACTGCACTTGTTTTCTTGGTGCAGTCAGCTGAGATCCTTGTGCATTTCATAGTGATGCTAAACACTGAGTCCAGAGTAGAGAGAGCTTCTATCAGCGGTGCTGCGTTCAGGAACAGTATAGTGCAGTGGTCCCCAACTGCAGGACTCTGGTCCAATCTGGACCCAAAGAGGTGTCCATAGATTAAAACACTAAATCCTGATCTTGACAAAACTCTTTAACAGACTCAGCCTGGTCAGCTCAGTGGTTCTGTGTGGGTCCAGTATCAGTATCATTTCCACTCAGATAGAACAGTGTAGCAGATAAGCTAGGGCTAATGGTAGAGCCAGAGGTAATCTACAGGAAATCACTTATACCAAAATCAGCTGTGGATTCTCAGGATGTCTTATCTTATCTACAGGCAGGGTAGCGCTGATGTTAGCAGCACGTTAGCAGAGCAACAGCAGCAGCTTCTGCTTCCTGTGAACGTTAAACACAACGGCCACGCAGAGAGTGACAGGAACAGGTGGACTGTTCAAAGTTTAGTATTTTAGTGAAGTGTTCAGAGATGAGTAGACACACAGTCACACTTTTATTCACCCTACAACAAATGAAGAAAGACTCCTAAACCTGCTCTGCTGTGATTGCTGAATAAAGTTAAATTACATCTCTGGACAAACATCAATGACGTCCAGACTCTTTTTCGGGAAGTAACCTAAAAATATGTATTAATTTAATTTGTGTTTTGGCTTATTCAACCCACATTTATTAATTAGGCTGTTAAATGAATTGAAATGATGAAAGATTACAACCTAAGCCATGAAGTAAACATCATTACAAAACAAAACACCCTCTTTGAGTAAACAGGAAAATGCCCGCACTTAGGTTATTGTTTAGTTATTCTAAACAATGACACCATCACATGTTCTGTTTTACCAGGAAATAGGCCTTTTTTCAGAATATGTAAATATAGCTGAGAATGAAATCATTCTTAAGAATCTGTCTTTAGAAGGAGGGATGTTTTGTATCAACACTTTTCATGACTATAAAATGTTCCAACAACAATTCTTCTTGTTGAAAGATCAGTCTGGACCTGAACTAGGAAGGACGTGAAGTGACCGACCTCCTGGTATCGTACTATGGCACAGCTTAACGTTTCTCACCTGGATGTACTGAAGACGCCGTAGACGGTGGGGTTCTGAGGGTCCTTGGTCTCCAGAACAAAAATGTCCTCTAAAAAAAACACATCAACATAAGAATCAGTTCAACCTGTGAAAAATGTAAAGACATAACTGATGTATCATTAAAATTACATTTCTCAGGCTAAAGACTGAATTATAATAGTCAACTCGTCTTGTTTAAACAACTGTATTGAATAGAATAATATAATTATTAGTATAATCTGTACTAAAAATAAAGTTTAAATGATGACTGATTGGCCAGAGGGCTACAATAACAGGGAGCACTTCACTTCACTCTACAGTTCTGCTAATTAAATAAGAAAGAAAGGAGAATGGAGATAAATGGTCCAACAAGCACACACATTTATTCAGTGAATCTGGCATCTTGTCAAGCAATGAGCAAAGACAAGGGAGGAGAACAGAAGGAAGGAAAGGAGGGGACATTTATTACTGTTCTTGCTCGTCCAACTGTGTCCTCTTTTCAACACGGCGGGAAAAGGAGATGAAGTAAGAAGAGGAGGAGGGAGACAGTGGCAGGGACACCGAAAAGGTCTGTTCCAGAGAGGTCAAACGATAAAAGGGAGGGTGGCGAAGATGTGAGAAGAGAGGAAGGAAAGGGAAGAAGGAGGGAGGGAAGGGAACGAGCCTGACCCAGCTCATCAAACTGTGTGTCCACTCCAGAGGGACTGGGGACAGAACAGACCAGTCTGGCTTTGAGGAAGGTGGTCCAACGGTTGATCAGACTCCTCTTCCCTCCAACGTCATTCTGGAAGAAGAAAGTTGTTTTGATTTATAATCTTTTCCCATTACTTTTTTAAATGTTTTTTTTTTTTCCATTTCTTCTTCACACCAATTCATAACTGTACCAGACCTCTTTTAAATCTTATTCAAAATGAGCTCACCCTCAGTTTTATGCTGTAGGTTTTGTATGGGTTTGAAAAAGTTTTGATTTACAATTTAAAGAAACAGAGCTGCTTCTAAGATTAGAGCTGAAACAACAGAAAACCAGATATTTTTTCTGGACATAAGTAGCAGTCTGAAAGTCACTAAGGGGCATTTGTCAGTATTTTTTGCGTCTTGCAGCTTGAACCAAATCAGCAGACTGCACATGTGTCTTAATAACAGAAATAACAAACAAACAACTAAAAAGGGAATAAATGGCTCTAAACAGATGCAAAACTAGTACATGCAGATGCAAAGTGAACAGTGAAAAACCAAATGATGAAAAAAAGACAGAACAAGCCCACAGTCTCTTTTTAATATGGGCGTGGATTCATCTATTTCCAGTGTGGTTTCAGTACTTTATTACAGGACCGTTGGTCTTCTGATGAACACGCTGACAGGTTTAATTAGTAGAACTACCTTGCAGACTCGAGCCACGCGACTGTACACCCTCTTGTCCCACTGTCCGGCCTCCACCGCCCTCTCCTTGAAGAAGAAGTAAACCTTGTCGTCGTCCGGACTGTGAGTGTCGGGGATGGAGAAGGAGCCGACGAACTCGGGCTCTGACAGGGAGATGGATGAAGAAGAGTTAACTGCGTGTGTGCGGAGGGAGAGTGTGGTTGTGCAAGACTGGTGCTTTATGAACCGTGCTGAACTAATTCATCAACTGAGGAGTTGGTAGTTTGGTGGAGGTGCTAGAAGCTTAAACATGAACGTAACGGCCCTATAGCGTCTCACCGTTCAGCCAGTTCTGGTCATAGGCTTCAGTGCGGATGTAATGCTGACTGCCGCCCTGGATTGACGTGCGGAAGATCGCAGCGTTGGCTCCCATGAAGTCCACCGAGGTACCTGCGTAAAGTTCACCATCTAGAGGAGGAGACACAAAGAACAACATAGCTAAAGAATCTCTTGAGCAAAATAACTGCATGAAAACCACAAAACTTCTTTTAAGATTTATCCTCCTACAGAGACTCATTACATTAGTAGACCAGTGCAGAGATTGTTGCAACAATCACAGTTTTCTCCTCCTGTTTTGGCCTTTTCATACGAATAAAACACAATGTTCTTTTCCTGGTAATGGCGCTGAGTAAATCAGTAAATATTTACAAGCTGATTTATTCAAATGCATACGTACACTGCTCCATTTATTTTGCTCAGTCTCCGTTAACCTGATTTTTATACACTTCAGATAAATTCCTGGTTTAAATTGTAAGATTCCCTGCAGCTCCACCATTTGGATGTTCACTGTTAATTCATGAAAAATAAAAATAATTCCTGCAATCTGTACTGCTTCCTAAAGCAACTATGAATCTGCCACATACATAACATAATCTAATGCATAATGAGGGTGGTATGTGATTTTAACTGTAACGAAGAATTGTCAGATTTTCCGTGAACATTTACATGTAAGATTCTGTCCCATAATGTCTGTAAGTATGTAAGTATGAAGGACATCTTTGTTTAATTACGTCCGTGAATCCAGCGCAGCCTCCATTAACGCTGAACACATCCCCCCCGAGGCATCTAAACATTCCCGACTACATTACAAGGCCAAAAACCGCTATTCATCACTTGAGCAATGACTAAGCAACAGCTTTTTTAAATTATACTTTGGACTCCTATGTGCATAAAAGCGATAAGCAAAGGCTGTAAATATGTTAAAAATTGTAAATACATGTACAAATGCAGATCTTTACGTTTGTTTCTCATAAGTTGAGCAGTGAGATATATATATGTATATATATATGTATATATGAAGTTATCTGTTTTTATTGTGAGAAAGATTAATAACTGCATTTATATAATTTATGCCAGTATTCTCAGGATAATGTTTAGTTTATTCTAAATAAAAATTCTAACAAAAATAGTCCACAAGTCTCGCTTAAAATGTTTTGCTGTGATCAAAAATGATCTTCATAATACCTAAAATTAGAAATAAAGGGTGTTTAGATGTTGTCAATAATAATCTTAGAAAGCTGATTCATTCATCATAAACACTTTAAACCAAATTAGCTGACTTCAGTAGAAAACTACATGGAAACCTGTCGTCCTGAAGCGTTTTGGTTTTTACACATGGTGAAGGTAAACATGGACGTACAGTACTGACCTAAACAACTACATTTACACATTTATCATATCTTTTCATCTAATTTCAAATACGTCCCAATTCAAATCATATAATGTGTTTTCTCTGTGAGTTGATAAGCGAAATATGTTGGACGTGGTGAAATACTGAAAACGTCAACTCTGGCGTGATGCATTGTGAATAACCATGTACCTTTACTGTACTGTATTCATCCATCCAGACTTTATTCTGAAACTCAAATGCCCAGTTCTCCACACATTTCAACAGGAGATCCTTTCTTCCAGTGGCCATTAAACTATACATCTTCTCCCCACTCTATAAGGGGCAGGGGGAGCGACACCATCTTCTGTAATTCCTAAATGTTAAAGTCTACACTCCAAACTGTCTTAACTAACTGTCCATGTTTATTCAGTCCTGACCAGTACAGACATATTTCATCCATCTTTAGATGCTCTTTGTTCTTATTAAGTTTTTGTATCTGTGTTGTTTGTATTTGTGTTGGTGTGGATCTTTGGTTTCCTTCTGAACAAAGCAGCAGCTATAACAGACAAAACAGTTTTCCCTCTGGGATTAAAAAAGTTTTTTTGGATTTTAAAAACATCTGAGAAGCTTCTCCTGGATAATTATTAAAAACTATTTAGATGAACTGAGCTGAAGTAAAACAGCTGTGCATTATTGTAGCTGACTGATTAATAGTCTGGACTAAAATAGTACAGTTAGCTAATTATAACCCATATGTTTATTACTGTTACTTTGTTTTAACGAGTATTTAATTAATTTGTGTGTTGTGCACTGAAATTTTCAAAACTCTACAAATCTGTTTAAGAAGCATCAACAACTCAGACACCCTGCACGTTTTTAAAAGGGATTTGCTGATTTTACAGAGGCTCTTTTGTCTAAATGATCCAAATGTAGATGTGTTTTATGTCCATAATGTCGCACAGAGCAACAGCTGACATCGGCATGTGAAATAACTCAAGTCGACCACACACGCCTCAGCTGGACAGACCATCTGCAGCGGGGACTAATACAGTGGTGGGATTGTAGGCTGCACAACGTTAGTATCACCAGAATATGACTACAGCTGTTAGAGGATGACAGATGATTTAATATAGCTACGTGTGTGTGTGTGTGTGTGTGTGTGAGTGCATGTGGACATGCAGTGCTGTGTGTGGACGGTGGATGAGACCTACCAGTCAGTCTGGCAGTGAAGGGCTCTCTGGGACTGAAGGGACATTTTCCTCTGCCTGACTCCAATGTGGGAGACAACGCAAACAACGGCTCCTGCACAGAGACCACACACAAACAGAGGAAACTCATTCCTTCACTTGTTCTGATGGATTTCTTCTTGTGATGTTGATGGTCAGATCAAAACTGAAGCTCTACAAAGAGGAACTGACACCAAAACATGACATTTATCACTCTGATGCCTGGAATATATTTAAAACAGGAATCACACTTCAGCTGCACTGAAATATTTCTTTACATCCACACGATTATTCACAAAGATCAGAAAAACAACATCAGTTGAGAAGGACAAACCCAACATGCTCCATTCGTAAGTTTGATTGATGGGAAGTTACAGAAGATTTAATTATTGCTTCTTCAGTTTTCCAACGTTCTTCTCATGTCTGATTTAAATGATTCTGGAATACTGAGAAACAGTAATAGAAACATTTTGAGTCGACTGTTGTGGGAGTGGAATTAAGGATGAACATGAATTCGCCGTTACCTCTGTGTTGTGGCCAAGGTGCAGGTAAGTGCACTGTGGATGGTAGGCGCCGGTGCCACAGACATAAACGTGGGTCTTGTTAAACGGCTGCAGCAGCCGAACAAAGTTGGCGCAGTCAGTCTGCGAATAAAACACAGAGAATATTGTTTTTTTTTAATGTTTAGTTTCAGAGATTGCACACACAGATACTTGTAATCCATACTTGACACTTACCTCCAGACTCTTTCCTGCCAGCCTGCAGTGCTCCACATGTTCTTCCACAGCTGGCCAGTAGACCTGAGTGACACAGTGAAACACGTGTCCAGTTCTCAGCTGCAACACTGTCGACCCAAACACTCAACCTCACGCAGGAACCAGTCACGTTAACATATTCATTCTCAAATGAGTTTTTGGTGAGGTTCACTTATTTTCTTGTGCGTCTCCACCACATCTGTCGTACATGTTTGGTTTTAAGCAAATTTTGACTTCTTAAATAGAGTGACTTCATCTGAACACAATGGAAATACAATTTAATGAAACATACATCCACTATATTATCTCTCTACAGTCTCTACGGCTCAACTCACCAACCATTGGCATATTTGGTCTTCGGAGCCATATATGATGATTTTATGGGCAATTATTATGCTAATGATCACATTTCAGGAACATTCACCCCCCCATGAACAGCTGGTATTCATCAGTTTGTGCAGCTACAAACAAGCCTCACAAAGAAAAGTCAGAATCATTGTTTTATTATTACAGTGTCTCACCGTACGCGTGGGCCGGTCCAAGCTGTCGGGCCTCAGCAGGTAGATGTGGTCTTTGC
>OMLM01012037.1:76793-93029 GCA_900302695.1 Helostoma temminkii
AGGTCATGCTGTGGTACCTAAATACTACCTCTCTCTCTCTCTCTCTCTCTCTCTCTCTCTCTCTCTCTCTGTGTGTGTGTGTGTGTGTGTGTGATTGATTGCACACCATGATGAACGCTGATTGCCTGCAATCACGAAGGTGATTAAAACTGGATTTGCTTCATTAAAATGTTTTGTGTGTGTGTGTGTGTGTGTGTGTGTGAGGCTTAGACCAGTAAACTTTAAAAGGCGTCTGCTTCACCTCAACATAACTTCCATTAAATACATACTGTATTGAATTTTTATAGTGTTTCTGTTCTTTGCTTCACTTTCACCTCTGTGTTTTTTTTAACTAATCCTATTAGATCCCTGTGGAGATGATCTGATCTATACACAGCAGAGAAATCACAGTTCACCAGCTGTGGTGCAGTAACCAGGTTTTGAGTTTACAGTAAAGGACAAGGAATCAACAGATGCATAAGAGCAGTTGTAACTATGTTAAGTTATGTACAGGAAACACACTCAATGTCCTTATTACTCATGTCTTTGCCAGAGGCAGAGGATACGTCTGACTCCTCACCAGCCTGGAAAACATTATCCAACCACTTCCACCAGTCCACTAACAGACAAACTGTGTACAAGTGGGGGAATTTCTACGCAGACAACAACAGAACAAAAAAAAAAAAACAAGCATTAAATCTTGAAGAAGGTCACAAAAAAGACCCCTGATGTGACGTTTGAGGACGTGCATGAAGGATGTGCATGGTTTGGATGAGGATCTGATGATGTTTAAGTCAGAACATGTCAGATGGTTTACAATCTTTCTAACCTGACTGTGAGTCAGGATCCCAGTGTCTGATTGGAAATGCTCTTATGGTTTTGCAATGGTTTGATAACTGAAAATACTGTTTGAGACCACAACAATTTATTACTTTTTCATCATTATACCATTAAACAAGTTGGTCATACACATCGTGAAGTGTGTTTTGGATCTAGTCTCGGCACTGGAGCAGTAAATGACTCATTCAGTGTTTGAGCATTAAACAAAAGGGCCTGAGGGAGGTGGACTTTGACACAGTGTTGAGGTACTTTCTGTCTGTGCTGTAACATGACAGTCTGTTAGTCTGAGCTTTCGTGCATCATTAAAAAGTCTAATAACTTAAAGGCGCCTTAAAGTTTAAGTCCATATTTGGTTATTTCGTATCTCTCCTCAGTTTGTATAGTGTGCGGCTGATTCAGGGTCAACCTTTCATCTCTGCTCCAAAGCTCTGCTGTCTGATTAACACACACACACACACACACACACACAAGCAAGCAGACACTAAACTGTGCATGTAGACAAACATGAGTTATTTTTTAACATAGTCAAAATATATAGATAGGTGCTGCAAATAAACACATCTGTCTATGCCACCAAGTAGCAGAAGAGAACTGGATCTCGCTGCAGCTCCAGAGTCTGTTCAGTGTAACACTCATCAGGGAAGCACCTTTGATCAGAGTCCAGTCAACCGCAGCAGCCACAGCTGTACCGAAAACACACGCTCCAAAGCTCCCTCGTTTAAACTTTACTGCAAAATATTTATGGACAACCCTTGTGTTATTTGAAAATCTGGTTATCATCTCATTAAAGCAGGATGAAGCTTTTGTAATGGAGCCATTAAAATAGTTCCACAAACTTTTCTTGTTTCATTTAGACAGCAGTGACGTACTCAGCAACCGCAGCTTTACTACAGCTGACTCGCTTTCAGCTACTACACATTGAACATAAACACGTTTCCAACCATATTATTTATTTATCAGGCCGCAAGTAATTAATCTTTTACTTTCTCAAGGATTTGATTAATGACGCTGCTGGAAAATCTCGTATTTTTCCAGAGCTCACTTCCTTACTGTGTTAATACGGATTTTAAATTATTAAAAATGATCGACAAGCTTGGAAAATTAAGTTTATATACATATACAAAGGATGCTTACAAAAAACTTTTAACAAAAGGGCAAAATTCTCAGAATTAAAGGCAGAAACTTGGCTTGAAAATTGATGTAAACCAGCGGTTTTCAAACTGTGAGGCGTGACCCACAGTGCAACACATGAAAAGTGAGTCACATTTTGAAGTTGTGATAGTTCTTGGAATCAGAGCATGAAGACATTGTACAGTACACACAATAGTTATAACAGATGATTATTATATTATGCATAATATTGTCATCTTTATCACAAATACGTGTCGTTACATCTGTTAGAAAAAGAAATGCTCCCTCTAACATTATATAACTTTGGGACTTTTATGTGTTTGTTCATCTATAAAGTGCAAAGAGCAGCTGGTTCTAGCTATTTCAGCATATGTTCAATAATGATAAACCTGAAAATGTATTATATTTCATAAGGGACACCCCCGAACGCCCCAGTTTTTAAGAATCCTCAGTGAAAATGCATATCTAATTTAATCAGCAGTAGCAATAATAATAATAAAACCTTTTCAAAAATAAACCACACTGGATCACCTTTTCTAAACTGTTGCTGTGATTTGTGGTATTGGAAATACTAGCGTGTGAAGGGTTAATGACGCAGGGGTTAAAGTGTGAGGGTGACCAGAAGTATCAGACATGACTGAGATTGAATATCAAAGTATGTGGTGATTCAGTTTCTGCTGATTGACTTGTCATCAATCAACAAACTGTTGAGGTTTCTGTAAAATGAGTCACACAATAAGTCAAAATGAGGATGAAAACAGCAGCGGTTTACTTAATGTATGGTCCATGTTAAAATCTACACGTCTCAACACTTTCCAGTGTTTCTGTGATTTCTCTTGTTGTACAATTCTAAGAGCCCATTAATGTCTGAGATTAAAATAACAAGAGCAAGAAAACGTCTAAAGTGATTTAGTCTTGTGGTCTGTCTCAGGGTTTCAAAAGGCCACATGAGTGACAGGGACCTCACCCATGCTGAGCGGGAGGAGAGGGTGGCGTGTGTTATTGCTCACGATTAGATAAGAACTGACAGGATTCCTCACCTGTCAGAGAGGCCTGTCTGCTCTGTGTCACGTATTTCTGATTATCACAGCTCATCAAATACCAAACACATTATAACGCATGGGCAGCGCCTTTGGTTTACACAAATCACAGAAACGTGCACATATACAGAACATAAAGGTGCATATGCACAGGGTGTTGACCCTTACACACAAACACACACACAGAATACAGATGAGGAGAGTGTGTGTTAGAGGGCAACCTGGTGTGCATCAGCTGTGAGATGTTTCTCATGTGAAGAACAGACAACATCTGGTTTTCTGCTGACAGAAAGACCCGACAGCGACTGTGCCAGAGTTCATCAGGGGAGTTTAAAACATTTCAAAAGTAAACTTCTGAAGTATTCGCTGAAGTTGTTGTAAATATTGCTTCATTAGGATCATATAAAAACAGCAGGATACGCCCAAAAGGCGCTAGACACAAACCCGAGAGTATTAAGGTCTTTACACACCAGAAGTGACGCCAATAAATAAATACGAAAATAAAGTTTAAAAGTAAATAAATGCCAGTAAAGGCTCTAAAAAGTGGAGCTACAAGTCTGGGTGGGTGAGTTGGGCGCATACCTACAACACAGGGACAAGACAGAAGAATATTACAGTGCAGGAGCTGAAGCTGTATTATGGTCTTTGCTTGACCTGCTTCATAATGTCTGTGGGATGGTTTGAGGAGTCGTTGACTGTGACTAGAGGCAGAGGGGCAATTTTAAAAAGGCCGTCCATTTACATCTGGTGTAAAACTGAGACAGCATTTCATAAAGAGAACATCATATCAACAGTTAAACATGGTGGTGGTAGTGTGATGGTCTGTGGCTGCTTGTAGCTTCAGGATCTGACTGTGCCATAATTAATGGAACCATAAATTCTGAGCTCTACCAGAAAATCCTGAAGGAGAATGTCCAGCCATCAGTTCATGACCTAAAGCTCAGGCACACTGGGGTTAAGCAGTAGGACAATGATCTGAAACACCAGCAGGTCCACCTCTGTGTGGCTAAAAAAGCAAAACAACAACTAAGGCTCTGCAGAGGCCTAGTCAAAGTCTGGACTTAAATCCGATGGAGATTCTGTAACATGATCTTAAACAGGCTGTTCATTCTTGAAAACCCTCCAAAACAAAACCCATGAAACAATTCTACAAGAAAGATTGGATCAAATTCCTCCACAGTGATGTGAAAGACTTAATCACTCCTCACATAGGGCCAGGCAGCTTTTTTCCCGTAAGAAATGAAATCATCGTTGAACAGCATTTTGTATTAACTCAGTTATCTTTGTGTAATATTAAATTTTGTTTGATGAATCATTTTAAGTCAACGACAAATGAAAACCAAGAAGGTAGCAAATACTTTTTCACAGCTCTGTAACTTATGCATCGACTGTAATATGTGTGAGCAGCTGTACGACCACATCACCAGTCCAGACTGTGTTTACTCATTCCAAACAGCCTCACTTGTAGGTGGATGAGAACTCATTTGTCATAGAGGTTTTCTCCTTCAAATATGAGGATAATGCTGCACATGCTCAGACGGTCTCTCCAGGAAAGCACCCACAGTGTGGAACTTAAAAAGTGTGTAACAGAGGCCTTAGAGATGAGTTCAACCCTCGGCTCTGTTCTCACCTCGGCGTTACACAACGCATGGCGCTCTGTCGACCTGCACATGTGGTGGGTGTTGTCACATGTGGTCGGCCTTGGAGTCAAGATCGAAGTGTGCAATAGATTAGCAGAGGGCACACCCTCTCCTGTGTCTCGTCTTGGTGCATGTGAAGTTACTAAAATGTGACAGTGGAACATCAACATGCCTCAGGAACCACACAGCCACAGAAAGTCTGAGAAAACAGATCACACAGTTCAAACAAGGCAGATGTACACAATTCATTACTTTTAAAGGACGCTAGTTTCTTCTCCGGGCGACAATCGTTCACTCTTCATCACATCTGAACACAAAGTATGTCTTGTTGAAGAGCACCACAAAGGTCTGCTATCCCAGAAGACCCACAGATGTAACTAATTTGTTCTGTTAAACAGTGATTCCTCTGTTTCAGACAAGCTGCAGCACACTGCCTCAGTTAGCACATGCTAACACTTACAGAGGACCTGAGGGAACGTAGCATCTCACAGAGATTGGATTCAAATGAAAGCAGGTCTGAAGGATGACAGAAACCAAAGCACGGCCGAACGTCCTGACACCGCGGCCTGAGACGGGTGAGTTTACCTCAGTTTCCATTTGCACATCAAGCTGCCCTTGCACATAACTCCCAGTGGAACACAAAAACATTTTTTCTTTTTGAGTGTGCACATTTGCAGCTGACAGCAAACACATCACCCAAATTACAAAAGAATTCACTGTGACCTGCTGTGACTGTAGCCTTCACTGTTAGTTCTAGTTGTGGTGAAACAGGAAATGGAGAGATAGTGTATTAGAGACATTATGCTGGATATGCAGTGGATATGGAAACTATTAAAATGCCAAAATGGACAAAGAAGCACCAAACCATGGTGGATGATTGTGAGCGTTTGCATGAAAGGGGAAAATTTACTTTGTACATTAAGAGACAAAGACGTTAAATAAAAGACTTGGAGCATGACAGCGATGTTATCTCCTGTACAATCTGTATAATTTAAGACCCGTGCTGAGCCAATAAAGACTGACAGAGCACTTTCAGAGTAAAACACCAGCCAGTGAAATGTTTTAGTTGCTGTCCCCTGTGGCTTGGTACATTAAAACTGCCAAGCCGGACCTGTTCTTATTAGTGGATCCACATGAGTGCTGATGACTTTAGCTTTACATTTTCATCCAGGAATGACAATATGAACTGCTCACATCTTTATACTGAGATATTCCAGTTCAAATAGTTGTGTCTTTGAAAGAAAGCTACAGTCTGTCAACTTTCACTGTCTTTTACTGTTTTTTTTGTCTGATTACCGCTGAAACAAAGATGACTAGTTAATCCTGACATGTTTTTTTATCCACTATTTCAATTTGGCTTCATAAAAAGGCTTCAAACATAGAAGGGTTTAAAAGAAGTACATTCCCTGAGAATACATAACTTGTGGCCAACAAGGAAAATACAGGCTGGGTAAAAAATAAAACAACATTAAAACAGTGATATTACTTTGAAACAACATGACCAACAGCACAGAGTCAGTGACAATCTGGAACTGGTTTTCTCTGGTCAAGAGCCGGTTCTTTGGTCGACGAAATGCAAAGAACCGGTTTAAAATTAAATAAAACCCTTGAACTGGCTTGGTAGAAAAGTTTATAAGATGGTCTTTCACATCAAAAGTCCTGCTAAAAAGGGAAAACTGCAAGACCTGGGTGCAAGAGAGCTTCTTATTCATGACAAAGTGACCGCTTGTAATGACTCTTATGGAATTAGTGGGATAATAGACGACAGATCAGAAAAGTCTACAAAGGTCAGATAAATCTGGACCGAATTAAGATTTGTCTTTGGATTAGATCACGTAAAGATTTTATTTTCTTTTATTTGTACAACATATATAAAATATGCTGCAGGATGACCATGTTCATCGCAAACTGATCAGTAACAGGAACAGCACACAGGATCTTCTTCCTGTGCCTACTTCTCGGTTCCCCTGGCAGACACATCTGAACAATAACCAGAGAGGGCGCTCTTGCGTGACGCATTTTTCTCTGTGCGTAAAGAACCGAACCAAGTGGAAAATGTTACGAGTTTACAAATATCTCAAATGATTCAGACCAGAGAATCTCACTGAAGTGTGAAAACCTTCTCAGGCAGTGAAGAGGTTCACATCGGGACAAGTGGTTGTGATGGATTCAGGCTGGATGCCGGGAAAACTAACTTATACAGCACATTCACATCATTAACAAGTATTAAGCACAAAAAAACGTAATTGGACCAAACCTTCACCTCCGTAATGGTGATCTCAGTGTAGCTGTAAAGGAAGGTCAGTTTTAAGTAATTACTGCTGAGGTCTGAAACAGAACTCTTCTGTTTGTTGTTCCAGCGGATTCAGGTAGCAATGTCTCTCTTCTTCACCTCTCAGGTTATTTGACAGTGCTGCCAAGACACATCCGGACAAAACCATTTCCATGTCTAGATCAACATTTACCTGCCTCAGTCTGAACAAAGGACCCTGCGATCAGAGTCCTCCTTTCGGTTATCCTTTAGGGTCATTAACTTGTGTCATTATGATACTGTCATCTCTTAATGTGTGATCAATTTAAATATAGGAATAATAATGTTAAAATAAATGTTTTTTTGACATACAAATAAAACTATTTTGTAAATTCTTTCAGTGCTGCTGCCAAAACGAAACATCAGCTCTGATACCTGCTAGCTACAGTCCAGATGTTCTCAGGTTTCTGTTGCAGTGATTCTGTGGAAATGCACAAAGTAAACAAAGTTTGACTGACTGGAGTTTGGTTCACTTTGCAGGACTGCTCATGTTTCAACCCCAGTGTAAACACTTCCTGGTCTGGGAGGTAGGTGATGTTTGTTTTTCATTACGGATCCAGTAGCATGCAGCTACACGACACTGGGATGAAGTCAACGATGTCGACCATTTTGGGTCAGCAAGCGTAAATGTCAAAGTATCAGTGACTTACAAGGTGTGTGTATTTTTCTAGCTAAACATTCAGGCTACCTAATGCTTTTTTTCACGTCTCCATCACTGTGTTTTCTTTGTTACCTCATTCTGTCTACAGCTGCTCTGTGGGTGAAAACTTGACTCGTACTAACTGGAAAACTTCCATATTTTAGTATAAACAGACACCTACATTTCTTCTACATTGTTCTTTGAACATTGTGTTGTATTTCAATCCGTCATCCTCTGCATGTTGCTTGTAATTTTGTCTCCATTCTCTGGGTGGGCCTGATTACAGTGTCAGTGCTTCCCACTGTTTTGGGATGATAACCCTTAAGGCTTAAGAAAAGAAAACATTTGACTCCCCATTTCTTTAGTGTACACATCTGTCTAGAGTTCAAAATGATCCTCACCCTCCTTCCAACAACTAGAATTACATAATTGTTTTACAAAGAGCGCAGCTGACAGCCAGCTGCCCACCAACATGCACACATGTTCTTTTGCAGAATGAGATGACAAACTGTAACAGTTCAGTAGCTTCTGGGCCAAGGAACATCTGGAGAAAGACAATGTAAACAAACAAGTGCAGCACTTTCATGCTACAAGTCCTCGTCCCTAACCACCAAACTGGTTGCTTGTCAGCGTCTTCTATTATCTGGTCTCTAAGGCGTGGTTAGGTTTAGCTAAATAAAACTACAATTAATGTTTATACCATCAATGATCAGTGTGATGGCTGGTTGACATGACATGGATAACATTTCTACCTCCTGGAACATAGATTCCCAAAAAGGCACAGTGGGACGTAAACTACAGACCTCGATGCCACACATCTGGATTTAATGTTTAGCAGGAACAATGTAGATTTGATGTTGTTGAAGAATCTGCAACAATAAAACAATTCTGTTCAATTCCAGAGTGGTGAGTGTCAGACATGATTCGAATGTGAGCCGTATGTGAACAAGACTAACAACAATAGCATAGTTTGTGCAACAGACCAAATCCGTTTCCTCTATGTTTATTTTTCATGGCTATGAGGAGAAGACATTCAATTATGATGACAGAGGTGGTTACGTCTCAGTGGGTAGTCCACTAATTGGTGGCTTGGTGGTTCTGACAGTGGTCACAGAATCTGCATGAATCAGATCTACACTCTCAGAAAATAAGGTACATCATTGTACCTTTATGGGTACAAAGGCTTGTCACTGGGGCTGTACCCTCTAGGGTACATATTTGCACCTTTTACACTGGGTATGGGTACATATACAGTATGTACCTTTTCTGACCTCAAAAGGTACACAGTTACCTTGAGGTCCAATAATTAGCGCTGGAGGGTACATTAGTGTTGATTGTACCTTGGGGGAGAGGAATGGACCCCTTCTGTACCCTTATTCTGAGAGTGTAGGACCACATACAAAGGTGGTTCAGCTGAACCGCCACCTATTAAGGACAGAGCCCACAGTTGGACACACAACGACAGTCTCGATGAGGATTGGTGCCCCTTCCCCTCCAGCGCTCATCATCTCTTTTTTTTTTACTGACTACTTCAACTCCCTTAGGTTATTTCTCTGCTTTCCATACAAGCTTCAAGCCCACCCACTTTTACTCCCTTCAGGTTCAGTGACAAATACTCAACCTCCATTCTCACCATCTCATACAGCCCCATTACCTCACTCTCTCTTTGTACCCTCCTGCTCTCTCTCTTCACTTGTCTCACATCCTCTGATCCGTAGGAAACAAAGAACCTACACCTTCCTCTCTCAACCTCTCTTTTTTAAACAAGAGAATAGGAAAAAAGAAAACTTTCTTGTTAACAACACTTTTCTTCTATTCAGTTTATTCCCTTCTCTGAAGAGGCTCAAAATAAAGAACTCTTTGCTGTGTTAATGCTTATTAACAGTGCTCATTAAACTGATGGACCTCACAGAGCCACAGATATATTCACCTCCTAGTCTGGGGACACTCTGTAACTGTGTTGATTCGGGGCGGTGGCTGTGCCAATGTGTTCTCCTCCCAACAAGTCACATAACGATGCTTCTCACTGTCTCATCCCAAAACTTCAGGTTCTTTTGATTAAAGCTCCAGATGCGTCACTCCCTGATGCAATGAGGACGGCTGCCACCTGTCCTGAACGATCAGTTAGAGGGTGGAAACATCCTGGTTTGATTGACTTTATGCAACATGAGACAACTGAGTTTAGGTTACGTTCAAGAAATACAGGGCCAGAAGATAAAATAAGTACTCTGTAGGATGGTCTCACACAACCAATTGATGGGTACCTTTTGCATTGATAAGCAAGGTCAAATAACATGATAAACTGAGTATCTGACGGCCTTGGAGTGAAGCAGGTGTCACAGGCTGATTATGAACGATGTAATGCATGAAATTTATCTTGCATATAAACTGTGGGGAACTGAATCACCACAACAGTAGTAATACGGAAAAACCGTTATTGAGCTTTCTGACTTCCAACTACCCACATTTACATACTGTACCTGCCTTTATGTTGTCTTTATGTTTTCTCCCATGACCATGAATTTTATTGGTGTTGTGCAAAATATCAAGTTCAGAAAGAAGAAATGCAGTTGTCAGCCAGCGATGACTGGGCTGCTAGCATTAGCTTAAGCTGCATTGCTAAATCGCAGGTTTTAGTGGTTTTAGTTATTAACAACGTTAGAGGCTGCATTTTTAATTAGGTTTTCATACATATACACATATGTTGAACTTTAACCAGTGACACAATATTTTCTCCTCATATAAAACATAATGGGACCGATTTCACACTTCTCTTCATCTATATCATTCTTCCATCAATATTCCAAAAAACAATACTGTTTGTTTTGCGCCCCATTACATTGCAGACACATGTAAGAAAGACATCAAAACAGTCCGACATCAGTTCTTACTTAGCGGTACTTCATGCATGTAGCTCAACAGCGCCTCATTTACATCTGTAATTTTTATAAATTCCCCAATAAATTGAGAAATGGTGATGCTAATACTTTGTGCCTCCTCTGGTAAGTTAAAGCAGATTCAGTAAACACCTTTGATGTTTCATCCAGCTCCAGTTTGACTACGAACAGTTTTGTCTTCCAGCCAAACATCACATTTCTTACTTGCTTACAGTTTTCATGCTTTCATCATGCCTAGTTCAGACCCTGCTAGTGTGTCTTCATGAAGCACCAAGTGATTTTTACTGTTCACTCAGTAAGTTATGGCACAAGTACTAGGTGGTGCAGACAGAACAGATGGTTTATGTGCTGCATATACACATTATACAACATGTGGCAAATTATTATTTCTTCTTTAGCAGGAGAGAGAAGATAGATGAGGAGAGGGATTGTTGAAAGGACAGGGAATGACGACATCTCTTAAAATGTAAGTGTGTGCCTCCATTTCTCCTTCTACAGTCTCCAGCTCAGACAGCAGCCACTGCGCACACACACACACACACACTCCCTAATTGTTTTAACTGTTTACATTGACTCTTGGCCTTGGTTCATTTCATTCCTCTCTGCATTGTGTCCAAGACTCTGTGAGGATTTGTGTGAACTGAACTGGGCATTTTTCATAGTAATTCCATTTTCATTATGATCAATTTTCTCTACACATCTTTGATCCCTCTCCAGTGAGGCATAAACATCACTTTTCATCTTTTCATCCTCAGCTCCTCACTTCATCCCTTCTCTGCACGATTCACAGCCCTAAATCACGGTTAAAGACTTTCCCTCTGACATTTAATATATCAAGTTTTAGGGTTTTGAAGAGACCAAACTCAAAACCACCTCAGAAAGATACCTCAAACATAACTATTATTTAACTGCCAAGGCCGAGGCGACTGATCAGAAACCTTGATGAGCCTTATTGGCACTGGACAGGATAGGGACAGATGGATCCATTTAGGTACAGTTCAGGTTATCTGGGTTTCACTGGTGGATCATGAGAAGCAGATTTCTACTGTGACTGAACCATTATGCAAAACTTATCTAACCATAACAGAGCTGTTTATCGTTGGGTTTAAACTCTGTCAAGGACAAACTCTTTGGTTGTTTACTTCACACACTTCTTACATATTAAAAATATTTAAAGTTCTCTTCCAAGTTTAGTTAAATAAAGAAGTGAAAAGCATTTTTTCAGATGGAAGGAAACACACAACATAAAAGATGTTGCTTTAAGAGGCAAACCCACAGAGAATTATCACCCAAGATCAAATTTGGAGGTTAACTTCCACAGCTGACCTGTACTAGCATTCAGTCCCCACAGCACCGCTAACACCAGCCAGCAGCACTAGCATTACCTGCTCAGAAATACACTACACTAAATACAGTAGTACCATGCCTGAGCCCCATGGCATCACTTACACCGGCATTAGCATTAGAAACCCACCAATCTCCGAACAAACACCCGAACCAACCAACAGCTTCTCCTAGCTTAGCACTAGGCAACAGCGATAGCATCAGCCAATCACAGCAGTCATCAGTAGAACGGCCACCACCAATCTGAGTACCTGCCGACATAAAGTTTTTTTTTGGCTGTGAAAGTCTTCCCCAAGGCAGAACCATAAAATAACAGTAGATACAGTTACAGTCCAGAAACAGATTTGGCATTTCTCCGGAGCAGCTACAGCTATAGGGACTGTGGGGGAGGGACTCACAACCTATCTAGCTAAATAGCCACATGGACCGGCAAACTTAGTAGATGGATCTGGTGTTTGATGTATGAGCATAGTCCTGTTACCAGTAACTGGCTGTTTCAGTCAAAGGAAGCTCAGAATAAAATGTAATCCCTTAATGAAGCATAATATGGCTACTTTAACTTTTCCCACACTGACTCCAGTCAACATGTGTATGCCAGTGTTTACCTAAGTGGTACAAAGTCTCTTAATGCACGTTGAAAGCCTTACGACACTTCTGGTTGAAAGACAATCGTGTATTTAAAAGATAACATGCATGTGAAGAATCAACATAATATTTTACAGCAGGGTATTTATGATGTGTGGAACAATACAATACTGTGGATAAACAGGAAAAAGGAAATGCTGTGAGCAGTCAGACACTTCACAAAGAATTTGTGACACATATAATAAACTGCTGAGCCATTCGGAGGCCAGATCAACATGATGCTTCAAGCTACAGTGTGATCCCAGACTGAGGTTTCTGTTCCACTGAATGAATATGTTCTCAGTTTCTTTCAGTTTCAGATGGAGAACACACATGAGCTGCAAAGTCTAAAATAACAGTTCAGCTTTTCAGCAGTGACATTGACCACCATGTTCTGATTTAAACTTTGAGATTCTAGACTTAAAAAAAAGATCTTTTTTATATCTTAAACATGGATTTTTTTATTGCTCTAACCTCTTAAATCAATAGTTGTTGTCTGACCAACTTGGACTGAATGTTATTAAAACATCATAGACACTGCATTAAGCTTAACCTCATTGCTAAACTATATTTGCAATATTTACATATAATTCACCTGCTGCAGGGATTAAAAAAAATGTTACATTAAAATGAAGATCCAATTGTTAGAACTGTTCTTTCAGCTGATGTGATGCTTCTCCTTTAAGTTCAAGGTTCAAGACGTTTTTCCAGTCTGATGTAAGTTCATTTCTAAATAATCAGCCACTCTGACTTTAATAAAACAAATCTTTCAAACAAAGAAATAGGACTTTAAGGTTTCCTATTAATTTTATTCTAATGGAGAAGTCCTACTGTCAACATAAGTTAAACCTCCAGTTAATAAAACCATCAGAAATATTGGAGCCACCCAACCCTCTGTTAAACTAAACTGTGTTTCTTTTATATTACAAATGATGAATAGTTCATTTATTTAAAATTTCAGTTTTCAACGTATTAATTTAATTGTCAAAACCCAAATGATTGTAAATATGTGCCTACATCTACACTCAATATAAAAAAATTCACAACTGTTGTTTAAGAAATAAACAGAACAATTGAACACCAAATAAAAGAAGATGACACATGTTGTTAAATTATACCCAGTGGATAAATTTACCACTGTGCTTCACCTGGATCTGGTTAAGTGTAAAGGCCAGGTTCAGATTAATTACCATGGATGGTTGGAAAGTGATTTCAGTTTCATACCGTGGGTCCAGTTCACGATTCAGCTTTGCCTCATACACAACAGCACATTCTTCAGAGGTACTTTGGTGGAGATGAAAATGAGATGACTTTCCGAGAACAAACTGAAAGATTTGGATCTACAAATACAAACCTTTCCTTCAAATTAAAACCACAAACCAACCATTTTCCAGTTGTCTCTCATATAAACAGTGCAACATATCAAATAAATCTATTTTAATGACATTAAAAGTCTCTGGAATATAGTGAAATATAGTAACCTACACTAATAACCACACTAAATGACCAACTTACAGACATTATCTGATAATACACTGACCAGCTGAGCTAAGTACTAGAAAATGAGCGTGATGCATGATATATATATGTATATGTATGTATATATATATATATATATGATCATGTGATCATCATCACAAAGGAAAAACAGCTGACTTTCTGCAAAAACAAAACTGCATTCTCACCTTACACCAGTAGCATCACCTCAACACTGTAATTATAGAAAATAATAGAGAGGGGATGAACACGATGAGGTGTGGGAGTTCACTTTATAAGGTGCATGCAGACTATGTATTCCTCAAGATTAAGACCATATGTCCCATAAAACCTGGTGCTTGCCACTCGCTCCCTTCAAAGATCAGTCTGTGTACATCCCTTTTTAACAAGCAAATAGACGGATGAAGGCCCACTGCCCTCGTGTCAAATGCATCCTGATGAGGAGTCTTTGCTATTAACTGAAAGCAGCTGGAATTAATTCCTGCTATAAAATAATGTGGCAGATGTCATGTAAACTCTGTACGGCTGTGGACAGAGTTTTTATATAAGTAAAACACACAACATTTCTATCTCACTGTGAGTGAAAGGACTTGTGGAGACTATAACAGTGTGTGTTTCTTAAAGGAAATATAAGGGCATTTTATTTTGGGCTCCTCTGTGTCTCATTCCACTGGAATATTATTTTTGTTTATGGGAGGAAGTGACAGAGAGGCTGATGACCTCTAAGATACCCCTCAGACATCTGAACATGAACTGACATCACTGCAGGAATGTAGCCTGGGTGTATTTTTCCATACTTTTAACACTGCTCATACTGAACCATCATCTTCTGGTCAGTGGGTCAGAATCAAGACTGATGTGGGTGATGATGAAGCTTCCATTCCCAGTCTTAAAGGGGACACGGCAGGGGATTTTGTTGAGGACTGAGCTGAACAGATTCTGCATACATTCATACAATCATACAAAGATACATACAAAGCTGTTTTTAAAAATGTAAGTTCTTGCGAAGCTAAATTGGGTCTCACACAAGAACATTTTCATATTTTTATCCTTATTTTCTCTGACATTTGCTCATAGAAGTGTTTTAAATCAGATTCTCCAAACATCATCCTGATGAATGTCACCTAATCATAAGGAGGTGTGAGTTTGTAAGGTTGTAAATCTTATGTAAATTGTGCGTGTTAATCAAAAGAGATATCCCGTTCTAAAGGTTTTTGAGTGAGGCTCCCCGTTCTAACCAATCAGAGATGGTCAAACCATACAAATAAAGCGGTTCCAGGCCTGGTTCAGGGCTAGTGCTTAACTTCGAACCACTTCTTTGCATTTCCACAGTCAAAGAACCGTCTCCCAGCCAGGACTGGCTCCCACCTGGCACTAACTCTTTGCTGGACTAGACCTAAGAACAAATTGCATCATTTTGCATTTGTTTAACAGCAGCGTAGTGTTATTATTGCTTATTAGCGAGCTAACTGCTAACATGGGCTAACAATAACAGCCGACATTTTGTTTTAACAACAATAAAAATGTTTTGAATGTAATAACATAGTGATTACAACGAGCAGATCACATGTGATGGACCAGGAGTGTCTGGATGTGAGTTTAGACTCAAACTCATGTACAACAACACTTGTACAGAGACACTGAAGTGGTTGTAGTTGTGCTTACCTAGCACCAGCACAGAACCAGCACCAAGTTCTTGTTTGAAAAGTGACATCTGACACGCCACAAGTTTTGACAGTGTCTCAAAGCTAACAGCCAGCTGGATTCAAAACGTTGCTGTGGCTTTATTGAAAACAGTTGAAAAGCCTTAAAATGAGTCTCAAAATCAACTCGACTCCATCATCAAAGATGTGCTCATGTTGTCCATGGTGAACGGCCACATTGTGCTTTACTTAAGGAGGTTAAAGTGTTTGGTAAAGAGTGAGCTGTCAGGCTGGGTCAAGCAGAACAGAGTGTGTGTGTCTTTAATCAGCGCAGCCCAAACTAAAACCGGGTTAGTGTGAGAACTAGAATGTGTAAAACACTCCCTTCAGGTGATCATGGGAAAGTGTGTGTGTGTTTGTGATGAAAGCCTCACTATCAGTACGCAGCTCATCTTAGTACGAGCTTCAATCTGCTGTTATCTGGAACCTCTGTCTCTTATCTGGTAACAAGTTAAAGATCGAGGGCGTCTGGCAGCTCCCCGCTGAGCGACGTTAACCAGTGTTAGTGAGTGTTTGTGTGTGTGTGCACACTCTCGCTCTCCATCTGGCATTAACAGCAACAAACCCTCTGAATGCCAGTCATAACAAAA
>OMLM01012039.1:0-17442 GCA_900302695.1 Helostoma temminkii
AATATCTTTAGTAACTACAAAAAGTTCATTTACCTTTGCTGCCTCTCTGCTCTGTTTTTGTGTCTTTTCTTGTAAGTTGCTGTTCATGTTGCTGGCTTCCATTACATGATAATCGTAGTTTTTTGAAAGCTTACTAGGTCCTGTTAATTAAAATTCCCTTTTAAACACACACAAACACACACACACACACACAGTGAAAAAGCACACTGTCACACCACTGCCTCTGGGATTTAAAGGCGGGAATCAGGTCTTGACAGACAGACAGACAGACAGACAGACAGACAGACAGACAGACAGACAGACAGACAGACAGACAGTGAGGGAGCATGAGTCAGACAAATGAAAACGAGGAAAGACAGAATATGTAGAAGAAGAGAGCAAAGAGATGATGTTATTGTGCGTGTTGAATATTTTTCCTCCATCAGTGTAACACACAAAGACATTAACATCGGCTTTCTGTCATTTAAACGTATCAGTGGCCTCATTTGCATTTGTCACCTCAAGTCTCTTGGACAACATATAATTAAATACACAAACAATCAGCTGTCAGTTTATTAGGTACACCTAGCTAAACCTAACCCAGCAACAGTGCTGCAATGAAGCCTCTCTTCAAGGTGATGATGTTCAGTTTACGTTCAAGGCGTCATCATTTCGGACGACGCGCGATTCAGATAATTCAGATAATGATAATTTCATAAGTCCAAACCTGCCTGGCACAATTCCCTACATACTGGAAACCAATTATTTTAGCCCATAGTGAGCACGTTTGACACACACTAATCGTTTTGCTAACAGCTCCTGAGTCCAACAACAATTGTGAAGCATGAACATTGTGGATAAGTGAATTTGTGTATTCAAATAAAATGATGGACAGTAAATGTAAATAATGTGAAGTGGTTTTGGTTGCAGTTCAGTTCTGCCATGTGCCAAACAGCTTTAGCTGCACTGTTGCCTCCTTTGACTTTAATTTGCATGTAGCTGGGAAATGAAAGGTCAGCTACACCTGTAGTTAAAAGGCCAGTCTGTCCAACTGTGGCACCACTACAGTACGAACGTCCTCCAAAAAAACTGAACACGATCACAACTGATTGTTTGTGCCTATGCAAATGTTATTTATTTTATCCACAATAGTAAAAGTGGGGGGCCGGGCTTCTCTTCGTGACATCTCTTTTTTCACCTGTATGTATTTTAAAACTAATTTAAAGTTGCAGCACACTTTCCTGCTTTACAACCAGGCTTGTTTAACCACACTTCGACCACGTGGTAAAGTGTGTTATAGTGTGACTGAGGGTGTTAGATTAGAGTCGGCCCAATCCTCTGAAGTGTGCCGTATGCAAACGCACGTGGTGAAAACATGTTGCCCGCCTAAATGTGTTTAATGAAAGATACAACCATCAACAGCACTTTTTTGTTTTGTCACGTTACATAACTTTTTAGGTGGTATTCATTTCTACACAGTGCATGTGAATGTCGAACGCTGTTGCTCTGTGCGTGTGTGTTTTCCTACCTTTGAATTGTCCTCCAGGTCTTTGTTGTTCAGCAAGGCGTGGTTGGTCCTGAACACAATCCAGTCAAACAGTGCGCTGTACAGGGACTTGGCCATGGAGTCCCTTACCGTGCCCGCCTACGCACACAAACACAGAATTTACTAATCACAAACAGGAGCGAAGCAAACTCTGAATATGTTTTATCATTCTCACTCACAACTATACTGACGTAACCCCCCTCTGCTCTGCTATTTTTATTTTACAGATGTAATTGGTGGCTCACGTGCTTGTGAAGAACAAACCGTGAACACTCATGCAAAACCGCTACTACAGGGAGCAAAGTGTAAGAAATAGGATCCAACCTACTTGACTATATTAAACACAAACAACTGCCAACAGCGGGAGTTTAGGTCAGTGCGAGAAGACAAACACAACATCTCTTCTCTCGAAGTGGATCAGTGTCATATTAAATGTGTGAAGCAGGCAGATTATGGATTTGATGAAGCACTGCAGCTGCTGAGCCACTGGATGGGACTGACCGAGAGTAGGAACGCATCCAGAAACCACAAGGAAAAGAGACGGACGGGTCAGAAACGCTGTGAGAAACAGCAGCGACTAGTGTTTGTTCAGAGCCTGTTTGCTAGTGTTGCAATGATAAGACTGGTTGATTGGCAGGAAATGTATGGATATTGTAAAAGAGGAAGAGCGGGTCATCATGGTTAGGGTTACGGTTAGGGTGTGGTGCCGAAGTGTGTTGGGCAAGATAAACCCTAAGTGACCATAGGGCCTGAAATAGAATATATCTTGATGGGAATCACTAAATTAGTTAAAATTACATATTTGGGATTTGATGTGTTGCATGAGACAAAACAAAGAACAACACATCCTCTTTTTTTTTACCACTTTCTGACATTTGTATTTAAAAAAAAAGTTATAGTGATACTTAAAATAACCAATTACTGACTGATTCCTTAGTAACGTGTGTAAGTTTTCAGAAATTACAGTTTTCTTACAAGAATTAGACGAGAAGATGATATTGTCATGTTATGCTAATTATGATGCTCTGAGACGATTTGCTTAGCTTAGCATAAATACTGGAAACTGTTGGGTCTGGCTCAGTCTTATATAAGAACTTCCAAAGTCAAAGTGTTATATTTTGTTAGAATAATACATAAAACAAAGTGTTAGCTAGGTGATAATATATTTTTGTTTAACAGATCCATGCTAACTATTACTTAACACTAAGCTAAGCTAGTACACTCTAATGGCAGAGTGGCTCAACTTTCTTTATTTAGTACAATGTTGTAGAAAAGAGAGTTGTATCAGTCGTCTCATTTAACTCAATCGAATTAACAATTTTATTAATTACATTAAGCCAACAGTCAACTTTCATTAATCTTTCTCGAGGACGCTAGCTCAAGTAAGCTAGCACCAATGCTAACAGTCTGCTAGCGACTGTGCAGCAAAGTTTAAAGATGGGAAATGCCAGAGAGCTGCAGTAATACCACATGTTCATATAAGACTGTTGTTATTAATATTTTTAAAGGGTTACAACAGCAGCCACATTGTATTTAGAGATTGTGTTAAAGCTCCCAGGCTGCTCACAACTTTGCGTTACTGTTCATATGTGTGCTAGTCTTGCTGTAATACTGTAGGTGTTTTCTATCAGGAGCCAGGGCCTTAAGTGCCTCCAGACCTGCAGATCACTATTTGGACAACTTTTGATGGATTACTTTTTGATCCATAAAAAAAACAACACTAGCAAGGGGGGGCCATTATTACGCTCCAACAAGCCAAAAAGAAACAATACTCTCTCTTTAGACAGTAATGGACAGCATGCTAAGCTAACATAAGCAGATTTTAATGCGGAGTTAGACACCAGAGCACGTTCCTTGGCAGCAAATGTGTTATTGCTGAATGGAGAGTGGAACAAGATAAAGCAAATCGGCTTCAACCACAGCAGGTCAGACGTTTTCATGTCAGGGACCCCAATAGCTGTGCATTACAACTGCCATTTGAAAAGACTAGTCCAATGCAATGGAATAAACAGAGTAATTTTAAAATAGTTTTGTGCTTCAACACATAAATCCTTAAAAAAACTATTAAATATTAACAAGGGTCCTTGGATCACTAACACTAGCTCGGTTACCCTGTTTAACCCAGAGTTAGAATGGGAGCTTACTCTCCAAATTAGATCCAGACACTAGTGAAGTCATGTTTTGATCGTGTCAAATTGGTTGTCTGAAAGAGTCAAACGTTGGTTTCACACCAAAGTAATCATGCACAGTTTATGCAAAGCATTACAAATCTATCAGACATCAGAACTTAGCCCGCAAGATTGCGATTGTGCATACCTTCCTTTATAAATAGCTACAGTAGCTAGAGCCATCAAATACCTACAGTGATAGACATGACAACAAGTTACAGAGACTAAAACAAAAGAGGCGCACAGAATTTTAGAACAACAAAAAATAAAAACACTCCTATTTCAGACGTCTTCTTGGAACAGCGTGAACCTGATCGAGCCCAGTGTGGATGCTCTGGTTCACTGCCTGCTGAGGCCACATGCAGCCAGCAGCAGCAGTGATGAAGCAAAAAAAACTGTGCATTTTAAAAAGGCACCTCTTCACTCCTGCATTATTGATTGATTGCGTTATTTTTAGCGAGCAGGCCTGTGACGTCGCTGCTCCCACAACGTTATGTAAGTGTGTTATGAATAATGCAACATTTCAAAAGGAAATCGCATCCTAAACTGCTTCAGCAGGAACTCTGGGGCCTGGCAGAGCTGCTGTGAGCAGTCACTGAGCATGCACCGTCTCTGTGTTCGCCATGTTATTTAATTACTTACCACAATGGGAGCATTTATGAACTAGGAGGCAACAAGACTGGAAGCAACTAGGTTGAAAATGTTTTACTGGAGGGCCACACAAGAAACAGACAAATAATTGTCAGGACATTATCAAAGACCTTTGTAAACTGTAATGGTCCGGGGCCGTTAAACTAGGTCTTCCTGGTGTTTGTGATTAAAAGACTCTGCGGAAGGGAAGTTGTTGTTCTCTCTCGTTTCTTTCTTTCTTTCTTTCTCCTGAAAAACCACAGGAGGTGTTAAACACCAGTGTGAGCTCACCCTGCGAGCGGCCTGCTAGTTTCCCCACTGCAGGATGTTTAGCGCGTGTGCACGTTTCACCACAATACGTCAACGTACACATGTTTCTAATATTTGTTCGTGTTGTTTTGGATAGGTGCACCTAACAAGCTGCCACCTGAGCTCGCGTTACGTTATGTATTTTACAGTCCCCCAGCGTTGCTTGAGTCATAATGGTGCTACAGTACAATCACGCTGATACGTTTCCAATATGAATTCTTAAATATGAATTCAAACCATATGAATGAGTGTTTGACCGCCACCCAGTTACTTCCCCTTCCCCATGTGTGTCTTTCTAACAGGAAGAAGGAAGCGGTGTAGTCGGATTATCTGCAGCCACATCAGAAATGTCAAAGTCACACAAGCACACCTTACACAGACCTTGACACGGGTTCACACGCATGTAACCCGTAACAGCAGAGGCTGAGGTTTTTACACTTCTCCACGCAGACTTGAAATAAACTTTGTGTATGTGAACCACACCGCTAAAAGTTATTTTCAGCCGGCCCAGCCAGATGAAGGATGGAAAGTTCCAAAACTTTATGGTGAACATTATCAATGTGATAATAGTGGTTTTAAGTAATTAGTAAGGAGGCAGGCTGGTACTGTAAGCTTTGGTTTACAGTGCTATCGACCTGTTATAAGTCTGCATAATGATATTTTTCTCATGACATGTTTAAGAATGCACAGTATTGTACAATGAATAAATATCAAAATTAAAGTTTTAGTCACAAAATAAAGTATATTTACACAATATACTGTGATAAGATGCTAGAAGATCAGAAAGCCCACAGTGATAATGTGACGGTGTTTATCAGCTTTAATGTGAATGAACTGTTGTGTTCTTTCTCTAAACACTCTCTCTTTCATGTGCTAAATGCGTAATGTGAGGCCTGCTCTGCCGTGCCATCAGATAATAAATAAAATAATAAATACTGAAACTGTAATAATATCCTGAGTTAAACTTCTCAAAACGACACATGATTAATTTAGGCCTCTTTTTATCTGTGAACCAGCGACAAACTTGCTGCCTGGACTGTGAGAACAGAACAGACAAACAAAACAGACAAAGTTGAGGACGTGTGGGACTGATCGAAGGCCAAATTATAAATTTAAAAGGTTTCGTTTTTATGATACATTCAACTCAGACACACAGAAAGAAACTTTCTCCCGTGTCCTTGGGTAAAAACTCACCAGATTTTGAGTTTCTTTGCTTGAACTGGGAATGACTTTTGCTCTCACTATCGTGCTGGAACCAAACCGAGACATTTCATAAACTTATTCCATCTGTCTCAACTAGGGCCCACCCAGTGATTCAGAGGATCTCTCTGGCTGAAATTCACAAAATGCCTGCTCCTGTTCTGCAGCAGGCTGAGGTTCAGCAGGTCAGACTCTTTGCTCAAAGCCACCTAACTCGACTGTGGCTGGATGGGACTTTCTCATCCTTTCTCATCCAAGCAGGAAGAAATCATTTCTGAGAAGAACTAGCATCATTTGCCAGGTCCCCTTTTTTCCCACATTTGCTTTGTATAAAAACAGGCGTGTTATGGATTCCACAGGTGGCCCCGACTCGCTCCCACGGCCCTCAGTCACACCGGGGCAGGGCTGCACTTTCGTTACTCTTGTCACGTGTGTGTGTGTGTTTCTGTGCTTTGTATGTCTATCATTGTGAGGACTGATTTGACTGAGGGCAGTTCAGGACACGGTAGCTCCTGATAGCACTAGAAAGACTAGAAAGACCACTACCTTTCCCTCTGTCTGCTCCATTAAACTCAACTCCAACTGCATCCCTTGCTGCATTTGCTGCCTCAGCTACTTCATAGCGAGCTTGCTATCCTGTGAGTCAGCCATAGGGATGCCTTCCAGCAGCTAGTTTGAAGCCTCTGAGCGAGGGGGAGAAGTAGGCTAGGAAGTGTTCACGTACTGACGTCCGTCAGTTCCCATCCCTGACTTTGGCCTTCTCTGACTCAAGGGGAGACTTGCTGAAAAAGTTGAGATATTTCTGCCCTGCTGCAAGGCTGTTCAAAAAGGCTGGAGCACAAAAGCCACCGACAACACATTTTGGAGCACGCTGCAACTAAAAATGAACAGAAACTAAAACGCTGCAGTGTTAAGGTCACAGATTAATTTTAGATGACAAATTCTATACATTGAACCACACTTACATGAACATTTACTGAAGGCTTGAAAAAATATTGGAACATGTAAAGGCCTTTTTTTTCAGGAAGACCTGCAGATGTGTATTCTTGTGGTTTAAAACAGGCATTGAACACATCTTTCCTCATAAATCCTGATTTTTATGTGTTTTTATATCACGTCTTAGATTGTCATAACCTGAGTAAAAACTGATGGCTTCCTGAGGCCTCTAGTGGATTCATAACAAAACAATGCCTGCTCTTGAAAAAATACCACCTTAAGTAGTTTTCAGTACGCTGGTTATTTTAATGTTGGCACAGATGTGTAGTGCTGTAGCACTGTACAATACGTGGTGATCTCCCATAATGCTCTACTTTTAAACTATTTTCATCTAGACTCTTTGTCATTCCCTCAAGGACCTTGTGAATCCCTTTGCCTCTCGCTCCTTTCGAGATAAGGCCTCCTTGAGATGGCCAGAAGGGAACTTTGATGTCATGGCACCAGAAGCTACAGGACAGGGTTTATCATAGCTTCAACACTCATCCAGGCTTAGGTTTTTAATCACACTGTCTGCGCCTCTGCTACACAGCTAGCAGCTAAAATGACTGTAGAAGGAAGAGAACAAGACAGAGACAAACAGGGAGACTCAGGATCTGGTTTCTGGCCTCTGTACTGTATATTCCAGTGGAGGTTGCACATTCCTGAGACAACACCACATGACTGGAGGGATGGGGGTGTGATGGAGAGCGGGAGCAGCCATTGTCGGGCTAAAACGAGCGGAGTGACAGACTTATGTGTAGCATCTCCTTCCTCAGAAGGTTCACTCAGTTCTGTGCATGCACAGCTATACATAAAAACCAATAAATATTAATATTCAATAGGATCCACATCAGAGGAGTCTATCTAGGTCAACAGCGGCATCCGGGAGGTAAATTCTGCAGACTGTGAGTCCAGAGGGGTGTATGGACAGGATTAAGTCGCAACACTCAACAGGAAACAGGAAGTTGCAGAGGAAGAGACCCCTATCAAAAGAGTCTTAGTCTGAAGCGGTGGGGGCTGGGAAGAGTGCCACAACAAACTCCTCAAACAAGCTCCAAAGCATGAAAACACAAACACAGAACCTCCCCTACAGACCACGCAATTAATAACAAAATATTCCGCTGCAATATGCTTTAAGACTGACTGGAATTTACTCAAGCCCCACCTCTGCAATAAACACAATGACAGAAAATGTTGAAAATGCCCTTTAACGTCTTCTAGATTATGTGAGGTGGTAATAACAGACCAGAAAGACTCATAGGGGAGTTACCAGAGAAATGTCATTAGATTTAGAAGGTTATATAAAGTCTGTTTTTAGGAATCAAGGTGGGTAGGTGTCAGATTTTTATGTGCTGTGTGTGGATAGTGTGGTTACTGAAAAGGTCACCTCAGCAAGTTTATAGGGCACAATGAGCCTCTCTCCAACAGTCACAGTCTTCCTGGTTGTCAGTGCTTCTAGCAGCATCTCCTCTTTTACCTAGAAGAGAAAAAGGTTGGTGTTATCATAGAACGATAAATGAATGCGAGGGAGTAAAATTCTGTAAACATTACACAGAACTACCACTGACTGCATTTACATGCACTTAAGTAACCAGGTTAAACTGAGAAACCAGGTTTCCCACGCAGTCGGGGAACGATTACTTAAGAAACCTGCTGTTGTTGTTGTATACATGCAGCACTTGAGTAATATGATTTCTCATCTCCCTTGGGCCTATTTTAGTTCACAGATTTTAACTGTGTAGAGACAGTAGAGGCTTCCTAGCTTCATGTTTCTCTAATCCCTTACACTTTACACAACAAAGAAGGTAGCATACTGGAGAAAGCAGATGGTAAAGCGATAAATTAAGAGCATCTAAAAGCACTAACTGATCATAGCTGGATGTAAATCAGTGGTGCTGTCTCTAGCCTTGTCCAATTGAGCTGAATTATCGCAGTTATATAGTATCAAATTCTGTGCACAAGTATGGGATTATTTTATGAAAGAGACATTGTAATTTTAGATTGTGTTGGGAACTTTAAGAGAGATGGAAAAAATTGTCATTTAGCCTTCAATAACTGGATACTACATTTCCCATAATATAATTATCTGTTCATTAGACTCTTTCAAGGTCCACGGCCCTGAGCTTCTCAGAAATTATACTTTGCAGTTTCTGAGCCAAAGTCAAGATAACCCTAGCTACATCATTAAAGGTTTGTTTCTTAGATAAAGCTCCTTCAGGGCCACAGAGGACAACTGGTTTCAGAGGCTGAGCTGTAGTCCACATGACTTCTAATCGGACGGGTTCTCCAATTAGAAGTCAGTCCAACACAGTCCAACCAGGACTTCAAACTCCTAAAGAAGCAAACATCTGCCCTTCTGATTGTCCCCAGACTTAGAGAATAGTCTGCATTAATGTGCCTCTGCATGGTGGGGTGGTAATGACAAAGATCATGACTGAACTTTTAATCCTTAAACTGCAGCTGATAATACGTCTGCTGGTCAAGATTAGCAGATACATAAACACACATATAGCGCCACGCTAAGTGACCTCGCATGCAAGTTTGCAAAGATGCTAAACTTGGCCCCAGACGAGCAACTGATGACAGGGCCACACTGCGAGAAGCAGATGTCACTGCACACATCTCCTTCACCTACAGGGATTATGGGAGTGGGCGGAACAGCTGCTGCTGAGGCCAGGTGTTTGCATGTGAATACATGTTTGAGCACGTGTCTGTGCGGTTGCCTGATGTCTTAATGTATAAAAGGAAAGGGTGTTAATGTCAAAGTTAAGATCATTATGGATCAGTCGCCTCCCACAAACTGAGAAGAGAGAAGAGGGGGAGGGGAGTGAGTGTGTAGTGAGTGGGTAGGGGAGAAGGAAGGAGGAGGGGTGGCATAATCAGACTTCATTTCACACTGGTTGGTAATCCCTCCACTAAGAGCAAAGCCAATTGTGCAGCCCGATGATTGGTCTTTATTCGGTATATTTCCATGTATTAGTCGCTTGGTAACAGACTTGCTGCTCAGTCTATGATCACAGCTCTAATGACTTAATACGCACAAGTTTGTACTCACTGGTTTGGGGTCAGTAATTCTACTTTGCAGTCAACATATCAAATCTGACTCTAGGTTGGTAAAAATGAAAGGCTACTAGCTGAATGTTTTCTGCACTGACATATCTGCATGTAGAGCTTCTCCGTGTCTGAAATCAACAGGAGCTAAAACTATCGGTGGGGAAGCTCACAGTCAGTCAACATTTTAATACGCAAAGATGCAAAAAAAAAAAATTCATATAACGATACATTTTAAAAATAAGCTTAAAAACTGTGCTTGAAAAATTGTATGGTTGCTGATTTTTCAGTTGCCAGGGCAGTCGTCTACGGAGCCCTGGGTTGGTGGTTCGACTCCTAGTCCACCGGATTTCCGGCCACATGTTAACATGTGTCTGGCCAAGAAACTGAACCTTGGACCTTTCGCGCCTCAAAGGGGCAGCCCGACCACAAAGAATTTCCCCAAGGGGATTAATAAAGAATATTATTAATACTGGACTATTATAGGTCGGGTTGAGATGAATGAACAAAATATCTGGATTCAGGCTCTTTCAAATAACAACAGGAACTTCAGGCTTTAGTGGGACTGGTTCCTACAGAAAGCGACTCTTCTCCGACCAGTTTCCGCTTTGTGCAGGAATGTTTCTGGTTAGGTCAAATCACTCAGCTCCACAGCTGAGAGGATCCAGTCTGTCAGCCGTTTATCTGCCCCTACGAGCTCTGCTCCCTCCTCCAGTTCCACCTCCACAGGAAACAGGAAGTCCCAGTAAGTTTCATTCCTATTCATTCATCCATCTACACTTGTGCCAATCAGGGAGGGCTCCTTGAGGGGTGCTTCACATTAGTGTGCCACAGTAATAGAGAGAGCAGTGGTTCTCAGCCCATCCTGTCCAAAATGCTGAACAATTTTACATATCAAAGTGGATATTCATGCAAATTAAGAGCCAGCGTGTGCTCTTTGGCCGAGCTTTCCTTTGAAACAATTCAAGCCTCAAGTGACTCACACAACTGCATTTAGCAAACCTCAACCTATTTTAGCCATTTATTAGTTTCTGTTGTGCAAGGGTCTTATAATAAAGTCATGCATCATCAATAAAACATAAATGCTGAGTAGTTTTGGTGGCGCCGTTCTGGTCTATACATCCATCTGATGTTTTAGCATCAGTCAAATTAAATTTTAAAAGGGTAAGTCATAGTAAATGCTGCAATGTACAAAGTAAATGAGTGAATAGCAACTTTTATCAAAGCTTAAAACCCTTTATTGAGCTGTCGGTTTCCTTTCTTGACCCTAAGGACAAACAGCTGCTGCCTCTGCACCAACAGACATTAAAATAAACTTTAACTTAAGGCACCGTCCCCTGAGCATGTTGTGTTGTTAAGCTCACATCACAGCCTCTCTGGACCACTGGAGACCAGTCTGAATGTTAAAGGGGAACACTGGCAGCCTCTCCACAGTCATAACATCCCCACTGTGCCGTTGACAGGAGTCTCCGGCACACTCTGGACATTGTTTTGCCAGCGACTCAACAAGCACATCCGGCTTATCGTTGTAGTTTATAAGAGGGACTGGGAGGTGACACTATGCCTCAATCCCAAGGTAAATCAGAACAGCATGTGAATGTTTGAGCTGTCCTTGTGGTTTACGCTGATGAGTGTGCCAGAAAATGTTTTTCCATGTGTCATCGTGTGGATAATAAAGAACCCAAAGCACTGTAAACCTACAATAAGGACTACACTGCCAGTGCATATTAAAATGCTGTTCAGGATATGCATGAATCAAGTTTATTTACAGTATTAATTTTGAACGAGAGAAATTTATAATAATCCAGTAATAAATACTTCTCTACTTCTGTTCTTCTACTTACAGTAAGTCACAGCAGAAGGCTGTAAACTTGCAATGCGGGAGATTTACACTGATGCAAGAACTGCTTTTCAGTTTTTCTGTGTGCAGCGATAAAACTGAAGAAATGTTATAGAAATTCAATGTTTAAATAAGAAAAAGAGGAATAATGAAAGACATGCACAAGGTGCATCAATATAATTATTATCATTCAACAGCCTACTACTAAATTAGAGGGTGGATGAAATTTCCTTTTGAACTGTTTACTGAGACAAAGTGCTACCAAACTATTGAGACAACAAGGACCCGTTGCTCCAGGTGGGAAAGCTCAGCTATGCAACACCACAAGAGCTCTGAAAATAGTCTCTACACAAACAGTACTTTGTGGAAGTACTGGATTGTTGGACGTCTCTTTGGGACATGAAGCACCTCTTAACTTCCGCTGTCACCACAAGCTGTGCTTGTACAAAGAGAGCCCTCAGCTTCTCTAAAAGCCTCTTTGTAAAACCCACATATGGGAGGTAAACTCTGGCAACAGTAATCATGATTTCTCACAGTTTTAAAAGGAGATAGACCAGAGAAAACAGTCTCACTCCAGTAGATGCTACATGTTTTTTTTTTAAAGTTCACTAAGTGCACTGAGTTTGAAGTATCTCTAGTGGGCAAGTGATGGAATAACTTTGAGAGACAAAATGGCAAAGAAAGTTTTATGGAGAATAAACAAGCCCTGTGGTAAAGCTCTGTTCCCATTCTTCATTTTTATTATGCTTCAAAGTATTTGGAGTATTGCATTTCAGCATAAAGTCAGCAAGACAAAAAGTACTGTGTTTTGACTCAGGCCTGTTAATACAGTGTTTTCTACTGGAGTTTGGATGAAAACTGGAGTACTATTAAAGTGAACTACATTTTTGTTTATTCTAGTCATATGCAATATCATAATTGTGTTGTTTTACTGTAAATGTTTACTACTAACTCCTCATGCTTTGTTAACTTTAATACTGTAGACAAGGGTTGGTAAAAAGACTTTTTCATGCTGCTCACCTCCAGCAGCTCTGAGACGATGGGCAGCACCTCTGGGTTGCAGATGTCGATGGAATCATCCCTGTAGGTCTTCTTCTTGTAGCGGATGTTTCCCAGGTGGAGGATTGCTGACAGCAGGGAGAAGATCCTGACGAGGAACAAATGTTTTTCTTGCATGTGCAGTATATGTTCATTGTTTAGTGCAACTATCCTGTATCCTGAAATCCACACTGAATGAAAATAGTTACTGTGATCACTGATCCTTGCCCGTCCTCACTCATCCGTATTGACCGTTTTTATTAGTCTTTAAATGCTTTTTACAGTGCATTGCAGAAACTGTGCATTTTCAAGAAACTAACAATTAACAAACACCTTCACTTAGTTTCTTCACTGAAGTTAAACTAAACTAATGAGCACAGGAGACTGTTACAGGTACCTAAAAGCAGGAAAGATTTAAAAAAAAAAAAGTCAAACAGTAAAAAACTATCAAATGTAATTAAAACGTATTGTGAGAATATCTCAGATGAGGAGTAGAAGCACTTTCATAGCAATTAGTCTGTGATTATTTGCTTACATTGCTGTCCCTGAACCACAGATGCTGAGCTGGTAATGTATTTCCACAAAAATGTAAGAAGATATTCAGTGTGTCTGCAAATTCATTCCTGACCCTGATTCTAACAGACTGTGAGGTTGTACAAGCATTTATTTAGGAGCAGCCATAGTCATCACTTAGCTAATCTTACTGTTTGCGTGTGGTAGGCAAGAAGCTGACCATCTCCATGGCCAGCTGCAGCCGCTCGAAGTCATGTTTCAGATCCTCTCCTTCCACTGTGAAGCAGTCCTGCTGGTGTTCGGTGAAAACACAAAGACAGAAGAAAAAGGGGGGACACAGAAAGTGACGTCAGGATCACGAAGGATAAGAATATAACACAACAAGTTATGTAAAACTTGTTGATGAAAAACAAACATAAACTTAACAGCTTTATTGTATCTACTGCACAGCCATCATGCATAATACAAATGAGTGCATATGTGTGACTAAGCATGGTTTCACGTATTTCATTTCCAGTGTGGGCCACCTTGTCTAAAACAAAGCCTCACATATAAAAGCTTAACTCTTGACTACTGAGTCCAAAACTTTGTGAAATGTTTCTATGACTTTCAAACATATTTTAAAAATCTTGGCATTCCAGGGACAATGTCCTGGTGTGCACCAGAAATGTGCATTTCCTCTCTACTCGTGCAACGTGAACGAGCTGCTGTACTGATTCAAGGAACAGGAAAATGCAGAGTTGGTTCCAAGTTAAAGTGAAATCACTTTCTCTTTTATGTGTGTGTCAGTTGAACATCTCTTTATATTTGCAGTCAAATCTAAAGTCACCAGACGTATGACCCTGGAAAAGAAATCGAGAGGATAAATAAGGCAACAACCATGGAGCCAAGATGTTGTCACTGTTGTCTCTGACTGAGTTCAGGAGACAACAGTGCAGTGGTGAAAGTGCTCATACCTTTACTTAAGAAAAGTACAAATACAACATTTTAGAAATATTCCATTACAATCTTAAGACACTGCATCACAAATAAAACTCCTGTATTTAAAACCCTTCTTAAGTAGAAGCACAAAACTAATAATGTTATAAAAATGTGTCACTCTTGTGACTGATACGTTATATATTATCAGAATGTTAATATTAATGCATCAGATCACAAATAGCAAAGAAATATTGTGAAGCCGGTGAAGTTTTAGCTATAGTTTTAACTAATTCATAAACCAGCGGGTCCCAATACTCCTGAGATAAATCTGACAGGCTGTGAGAAGATAAACGAGATATGAAAGAATGAATAAATTTTTGTACTTTTCTCTTAAATTTCTCCTATTATCACTTAACTTTTTGGAGCCTTAAATAACTAAATGACGTGTACTAATACTACTACTAATACTGCAACTTGATTGAACTATTAGATAAATGCAGTGAATATTTTGACAGCAATGTAGTGAAGCAGAAATACACGCAAAGAACCACTAAAACCGGGAATGTGCGAGTACAATTACCTCAAAATTATCCCTAAATGCTGTATTTGAGTAAAAACACTTGTGTAGTTTTCACCATAGGATCAGTGATTTATTAGTCAAGTTCCCCTTGCAGCAGTTAATTAAAGGAGTGTGTTGTCATGTGAGTACAGGAATCTGTTTACCAGTTTTATGGGGAAACCCTGCTAAGTGATCACATGGCTGCATTCCAGTGTAATTGGGAGACACTGACATCACACTGTGATCGTTTATGAATGAATGAGCGCTGCCATGATTGAGCTACTAAATGAGTAAGGACTGGTGTTGGAGATGTGTGCGCTGATTATCTATGTGTCTCCTCAGGCTCTCTGGTCGGTCAGCGTGTCTCTGCTCCGGCAGTAAGCCTCTCTCAGGCTGTAATTAGCACATACCGCAGTGACCAGCCAGCGACAGAAAACACTGGAACCCATAATCCACACTCTGGATGTGCCTCTTCTACACTTTTACATTCAACACTTCTCTGCTGCTTCACTGTTTTCATTTGTCTCAGAACTAACAAGCAGCGTATTTCTCCACTGAGCTTCTCCGATTGCAACAAAGAGGTTTTGAGGCTTCTTGAGCTACAACGAAACCCGGGAAAAGTTTTCAAATTGTTGGGTATGTTCGGCTTCAGCGCCAAGCGGCACAACGTGATACACCGCAGGAAGTTGAAAAAATAAAGAGTTGTCTAATTGTGGGGGAATACTTTGGTCGAAAACCAAACCCTTAGCTACTGGTTCTTAGAAACAAGGAATTCTTGACTGCAGCAAAGGGATGATTAACAAACAATCTGTCCTTCTCACTTATTTTAAACAAAACTTGACATTGTAATTTTATACCAGTTGCAACACTTCTGGTGCAGGTTTACACTAAATTGAGTCAAGTCAGGAGCCCAGCTGACTCTGCACATGGAGCTTTACCAAGTCTCTCATGGATCTAGTTAAAAGCTATGTGCAGCCAGTTGGCACTTTCCTGTTACTTACCATGAGTTAATCATGATTACAGCATGTCATCAAGACACACAGTCAATTTATGCCAAAATAACTGCATGCCGCTCAACACCAAGCATTCCACATGAGCAAAAACATTAGACACCCAAACAGGCACAAAATGCAAACCCACAGTGACTGAGGCCCAGAACTAAAAACCTGACAGATGCAAACCTCCAGAAAATGTTTGGTCTTTGGGATCTTCATTCATACACTTTTATTCACATTTGCTTATTTTCAGTTTTTGGCTTCAGACATGGTATGTCGACTTGGAACAGTTTATTTTTGACACTGCACATGAATACTGAAGACATCCAAACTATGCAACAACACATATGGAATTATGTAGCAAACAAAAACCTGCTAAATAACCCAGAATATGTGTTATATTTCTGATTTTTGTTTTTTTGATTTTTGCAGTAGCCACCTTTTGCTTTGCACACTCTAGGCATCCTCTCAGTCAGCCTCATGAGCTAGTCACCTGGAAGGGTTTTCCAGCAATCTTGAATGAGTTCCCAGAACTGCTGAGTACGTGTTGCTTTTCAGCTGCTTTTTTTTTTCACTTTCTGGTCCGACTCATCCCAAACCATCTCAATTAGATGAATGTGGAGGCCAGGTCATCGGAGACAGCACTCTATCATTCTCCTTCTTGAAAAAGCAGCTCTTACATAACCTAGAGGTGTGTTTGGGGTCATTGTTCTGTTGGAAAACAAATGATGGTCCAACTAAGTGCACACCAGATGGAATATAGCTGGATAGCTGTGCTGGTTAAGTATGCCCTCAGTTTAGACCAACAGTGTCACTAGCAAAGCAGCCCCACACCATCACACCTCCTCCTCCATGCTTCACAGTGCTAACCACACATTCAGGAACCGTCCGTTCACCCTCTCTGTGTCTAACAAAGACACGTCACAAATGTTGACTCATCAGACCAAAGAAGAGTTTTTAGATTGACTGACCTTCATTTCCTAAAGTAATAATAAACTGTCTTTACTTCACAGTTTCTTGCCATAATATAGATTTGTACAGGGGTTGTAGTAGCACCAATAGGGTTATTGACTCTGATGGTCTACAGCACATTAAAAAAGCAAGAAATGTCACATTCCAGGTGACTATCTCACAAATCTGATGGGAGAATGACACAAGTGCACCAAAGTATTGAAAATGTAGCTACAATACTGTAACTACAATAAAACACAAAACATATTCTGGGTTATTTAACACTTTTGTTAGTCTGACTACATAATTCCATATTTTGTCTGTCATCATTTCCATGTTTTGAGTATAAATGTATGTTGGAAATAAAGATAAACCACTGAAACCTTTGACTGGTAATGCAGACATGTCACTGTTCGAAGTGTTGGGTGTCTATTTTTACTGCAGTGTGCAGGGCACAGTGACCAATGGTAGAGTTCAGAGGTTAAATAGGCCCAAAGGGACGATCAGATGCTCAGACAGCTGTCAAGGGCTTGTGTGTGTGTGTGTGTGTGTGTGTGTGTGTGTGTGTGTGTGTGTGAAGACAATGACATCATCTACTTGGACAGAGGGGTCACAGACTGATGAGGTCACTGACTGACCCCTGAGAGAGAGACTGCGTGTCAGCAAACAGTGAGAGGTGACGGTTGTGTACAGAAAATTTACAGGGAGACTAGTCAGTTTGTTTGTTACATTATATGAGATTATCAATAACAATTTAATATATTTTG
>OMLM01012039.1:22293-64940 GCA_900302695.1 Helostoma temminkii
TCTATTGGTTGATTCCCATGTGTGTTGCCATGTGAAGAGGGAATATGTTTTCTCACATCTGCACACACGTGCCGCACACGTACGGGAGCTTTCTGCACGTACATAAGCACATAAACACACGCACAACATTTTTTTAGGCTGATGCAATCAACACATCAGAGCAGGGAGATGTGAACAGTGATGGCGAAGGAATAATCAGGATCCAACGAGGAGAGAGAAATCGCCTGCCGTCATGTTCAGAGCCTCTATCTGTCTCTCTACATGATGCCTTCATTTTATTCTGAAATAATCAGCTTCTATGCAGCTCTGAATTCTTAAGACACATCAGATCTTTCAACCTTTTAAAAACGAAAGACCCAGTTGGGGGACTTGGAAAACCACATAGCAAACACAGTGTGAAGAATATAGTGATGTTACACATCAAATCAAACAGCAGAACCTGGGCTATTTTTGATCTGCTTCACTTATTGTACTGTGATTTGATAAATGTTTAGAGCGGCATCATTTCAAAGGGCTACTCATCCTGACAGTGCTTTTTTTTTTTTTTTTTAAGGGAATCTGAAAATTCTTCATTTGCGCTGTGTGCCATCTTCATTTACTTCATCAGTAACACATAAACTGACATTTAGACAAATCTCATAGGTGTTCCCTTGACTATGACACCAAAATTATTCTAATAGTCCTTGTGGTTGCAGAGATATACTCAATTAATTATGGGTATGTGATTTTTGAGCAAAGGCCTAAAATATGCTTAGTGCTTGAAAGGTTAATAACATGAAATAGCTTGTAAAGTTGCTTCGTGGTTAACATGTCACAACTATGGATAATTAATGTCAGCATTAGTATCTTTTGTAGTCCATTATGTTCCTTTACTCCAGTTATCTTTGTGTCTCTATGAATAATAAATGTGCTTTGGGTTGAACAGAAAGAAGATAATGTCCTGCATGTGCGACTGTTTACATATATAGTGATGTGTCGCTACCAGACAGGATTTTTGTAACGGTGTCAGACTCATTGCCAGTAGTTTCTATATAAATAAATTAAGTTTGATATAAAATAAGCTCAATAAAATATGTATATTAAAATATAGTATTTAAATATAAATAAGTATAAAATTTAAATATGAATGAGTTTTAAATAAAAGGTTTCCGTACATATAATTAATTAACACTTTTTCATATTTTGCTGTACCTTGATGGATATTAACATTTTCTAAATTGCTAATATGCTAATTTAGCAAATACTTTAAGACAAACTTTTGAAACACAATGATGGTCACAAAGACCACCTGTGGAAAATATAAACTCTACACAATCACTGAAACTGAGACTTTCTTTAAAAGGCAGGCACTTTCAACTCATAAATGTGTATGTGGATATGATGATATGGGATTTCTCTGGAAATGCATTCATTCTATCATGTATATACTGTACAGTATGCACTGAATCCTGAATATTTGTATTAAATATCAGCGGACCTGGTTGAGGTAGTGGTATTCCTCAGGTTTGAGCAGGTGGAAGGACTTCCTCTCTTCTTCACTGGCTCCAGCCAACAGGTAGTAAAACACATGGTAGTTCCTACAGACACACACAAACACAAGAAGTTAGAGGGTTTAAATCAACAGCGTGAAAATCTGGTTTCCTATCTCGATTTATTTCATTTTTAAATTCCCTAAGAGGTAAACTGAGGCTAGCAACCTTCACAGAAAAGTACAGTTACAGAAATCTGTGTGCAGCAGATTTCACAACACAAATCTCCAACATGTAACAAATAAGTCACACCTTTGACCCAGCAGGCTCGCATTTCAAGTCAAACGAAACAGCAGTGGTGTGTGGGCTGAAGGTAAAAAGTTGTGATTAGCCGTGACTGGGGCTGGGGCTTCGGCCAACGTGCTGAGATGTTATTGTATTACAGCTGGAAACGAGCTCCAGTTCCCTGCACGTTTAGAGCTTGACGGAGGGGTGGAAAGCTCGGAAGCCCGCAGAGGATATTAAAGAATCCCAGACTGTAACTGTTAAATGGCTGTTAAAGGTTTTTAACTGGAAGTTGTGTATAGTTACAGATGTGATACTTAAATCTGGGCAATTAAACACAGGATATGGGACATGTAATGTACCAATATGTTATTTAATACCTTTTGTAAATGAAATGTTTTAATATTTTTATAGCTGTCACTGCCTTGCTGTTAATACAACCTGTTAATGCTGAGGACAACAGCCTGATATTAAAAACATTTGGTAACAAATTTTTAAAAAAGCATCTTCTAAAGATGAAAAGATGTGTTTTCTTTTGGTATGTGTACAACAAACCTGAAATGATCCATGGAATCAAAGAAAAAATATCTCATTTGCTTGTAATAAACGTCGAGCATTTTGCCAAAATAGTCGAAAAACTGAGCGAGTTCAAGTCACAACAACAAATGCTAACACGAACAAGTGAAGGTATGTTTCCTCAAATGCAGCAATTATTGATTGCACAACATAAAACTCGAAAGCCAAAGTACAATTTACCACTAAATATCAATCATACCACCATATGACCTTCAAAGAATACTATTTATTTTTCATCAGCTGATCTTTTACGGGAAACTACTAATGACAAATCAGCTGATGGATTGTTATGTCGAAGGTCCTGGCAAGAGCCGAGCTGAGACACCTGGAATGAACTAGCTAACTTTTGTTTTCCCAGTTTATATGAAAAGAATTAGTTCAACATCCCTTTCTTTCTTTTCTTCACCTCTAAACCTCATTCATTTACATGTTCGGCAAACAAAGAGTTTGAATTTGCATTCAGATAGTTGGAGCTCCTTCACACCTACGGGCTTCAGGGCGTTTTCCCTCCTCGCCGCACCAAGACCCCTAAAAAGACGTGATCCAAATCATTTAACGGACGAACGGACATAAAACTGAACCAAAAGAATCCCATGATTTGAGAGCACTGGATTATGTGAAGACTTTATTTTCTTTCGTTTGAACACCTACAACATGCTGCGGGATGAATCATGGACAAACATGGAGCCATGAGGACGTGTAGGCGTTTGGTTGGATGACTGTGCTACTGATCATAATAAACAATGAACAGAAGAACAACCGGCCCTCATAGGTCCACCCATACTGTACAGTTATATCTTCCCAAAACAGTAGAAGTTCAGAACACAGGATCCTCTTCCAGTATTTAGTTTTTGGTTCCCATGGCAGAAGCATTTGAGCAGTAAGTGGAGAGAACGTGAAGCATTTTATTTAAAGCTTGGATTTTTCTCTACATGAAAACAAACACAACCAAAGGGGAAAAATGCTACAAGATTCAGACCAAAGCAAAAGGCACTAAGGTGTGAAAACGCTCTTAATGTGTTTTCCTGTCTTTCTTCGAGTCTCTGCATGTTGCTTTGCCAAATCACTCGAAGACTTTTTATCTTTGGATACGTCCAGGTTTCTTCCCTGCCTCTAGTCCAAAGCTAAGCAAACATGAAATCCTCTCATCTACTCATGACAAAGAAGCAAATAAATTTCCTAAAATGTCAAAATATCCCTTTCGCTGCTGTCCCATTAAAACACAGAGTCATAAATTCCTACAGCATACCTGGAAAGCTCAGTTAGCTCCCCCCTAGTGGGGTCATACAGAGGCAACCTGTCATCAAACAGGCTTTTAGATGCTAGATAGTTTAAAGTTCATCATCAGCCTGCCTGCTCCCCCATCACCTTCAGGTCTGAGCCGTCTGGGAGGTCCCTTCTTTAATGTCTACCCTATCTATATGGCTGCCAACGCCTGTCATCAGGATGAAATAGAAACTGTGGGCCAATCAGAGTTAGAGGGATTAGATGAGCGCAGCAGGGCTTTACATAGTTTTTGCCATCATGATGGAGGGGGCTGTGCATTCTTTACTGTCACCTGGGAAAGGTGAGCAATGCAGGGACAGGCTGGTAGAGGAGAAGATGTGTGTTTGTGTTGTCTGAGAAAAGAGAACTTGTTGTACAGATGTGGGTCCAGGTGGAAACTCCAGAATTGGTGTGTGCACGTGCTCAGTGCCAGTAAAAATGAGGGGTTCCTACACGGTGGGTTTGCATATAAAAAAAAACAAAAAAGGAGAGTAAACTAGAAAAAACAGATCTGTTTGTTCTTTGATTTCCAGGACACAAGCAAATGATTAAAACGCAAGCATGTCTCATTTTCATAAATGTCTCAGGTATCTGCCTTTAGTAGCCGTCTAACTACCAGCTCGTCTTCCAAGCTTGTCTCTTGAAAAGCAGGAATATGGCTCTCAGTGTTTCTCATTTCTGATTTAGATTATTTTTGGCTGCACCAGATCACAGAAGGTTATCTAAGGTTCATTCATTTAACACTGTGCTGATTCTCACTGAAAAAGAAACGCATATGTCCACACACATGCTGCTGCAACAAGATGGATCACGACAAATGTTTTGCCATCTGTCTGTGCACTGCATGTGAATCATCCTCCACTCACCGCTCGTTGTGTTCCTGATAAACCAGACGTGATTTCTCCAGCAGGTACTTCTCCACATAAGCTCTGAAAATACCACAAAATAAGGATATAAGCTGCAGAAATGAAAAACACACCAAGTGACCAAAACACTGTGTTTCAAGGTGCTGAGTCGCTGTAAGTAGCTGACAGCGTTTTACTGCAGCTACAACTATTAGTTGTCCAATTGTAAACCGATTTAACTTTAATTGTATATATTACTGCTGCTGTAATCTAACTTGATCAACACAGATTATTGATTAACATCGTTATTATTAAGTACAGTACAAATTGCACCACTTCTATTAGTTATTAAATGCTTTTTTGTGTATGTTTGTGAATCTCTGAATTGTATCTGTGTATCCACTTCCATACATGCACATGTTGTGCGTATTTGACTCACCCCCTGACGGTGCCACTCTCCTGGTAGTTGACCTGAATGAACTTGCCGAAGCGGCTGGAGTTGTTGTTGTGGGCCGTCTTCGCATTCCCAAAGGCCTGAGGAGAAAACGGAAAATGGAAAGCATCACCACCAGGTTAATATATCATTACGGGAAGGTGATGATGGGCAGGTACAGATGAAAATGTCTGAAGCAGTGATGCATGAAAGGACACTGAAAGTATGTAAAGGTGCACAGACTGTTGCTCTCATATCATTTTCTGTCTCTCATATTACAAACCGTCTCCTTTACAGATGCATAAAATCACCAATTAGACTCATTATTAAACCGAAGAAGCTTTTCAGGTTTACAACTCTGCCGACAGTGGCTTTAAAAAACTGCAGGCAAACTTTATGATGGGAACTGAACTCTGCACCAAAGTGAAAATATGTGTTAGAAGTAGGGGGAAAAGCTACCAATAACAGCACTGCAACAGAGGTCATGAGGCTCACGAAGGGGCCTGTCAGAGGCAAATGCAACCAAATACACACAGACGCGTCAACCATGGACTAAAGTGTCAAATTCCGATGAAGGCAAACACACCACAGAGCTGAAAACAGACACAGTCACTACTCGTGGGAGTCTGTGGGCATTTCTGCTAAAACACACACACACACAGTCCATCATTAAAGGCCCCTCAGGGATTCATTCAGGCCCCTGTGGAGCTGGGGAGGAGAGGAGAGGAGAAGAAAGGAAACAAAGAGAGGAGATGAGGAGAAAAGAAGAGAGAGATTAAGAGAGAGACAAGAGAGAAAACAAGTGAAAGGAACAAGGATACGAGGGGAGAGGAAGAGAAAAGAGAGGATGCAAGGAACGAGAGAAGAGAGGGAAGTGGGGAGAAAAGGAAATATTGAAACTTAGATGAAAAAGCAAAGATGCCAAAAAAGAAAGAGGAAAAGCAATACAGGTGAAGGGAAAGAAAGAAGGAAGGATGGTCTAGGACAGAGGAGACGATGAAGGAATCACAGACGACTGAAGCAAAGAAGAGAAACAACTAAAGACACGAGGGGAGGACATGAGGACTCGACAGACGATCAGGAAAGAATTACAAATATAAAAATGGAATAATATAGGTAACGACAGCAAGAAGGAAACAAGGAAAACTGCATTTTAAAAAGCAAATTAAAAAGGAAAGGTGGAGACACAAGGAGTATGTTCGTATTTTAGAGTTAGCGGGAGTGAAATTTCAGGCTGATGCAATCAGTATTTGGGAGTTATAATAAATGACTAAATAAGAACCAGCAGGGAGAAGGAGAGCGAAGGGGGGAGCAAAGAGGGGAGGCACAGAGAGAAGTGGGTGTCAGATAATTGATTGTGGCTGCTGGGTGAACGCTACAGCTCTGGAATAACAGTGGAATCAAAGGAAAATCCTGCTCCTCGTTGAGGTTTGGATTTCTGTGATGATTCTTTTAAAAACATCCCCCAAACACCACCAACCTGACACACAGCACCAGGCCAACGAGGCCAAAAAAACACACTCTCTTCCTATGAGCTTATTGTATGTTTTTATCCACCACTCTGACGTTCATCGCACCCACCAATCCCTCTCAGTCATCCTTCGTGCAAATCCATCCATCTCTCTGCTCCAGATCCCTCTCGGGCCTTTTTGAGACACAAACTCAGCCACAGACAGAGACTGCACAGGCAGGGGGGCGATCTGTTTCAGTTTCCTCAACCCAAGATGTAAATCGAAACTGCAATTCACATGATAATGACAGACCTTTCGTCCTTAATCATTTCTGGATCCTTTCTGTGGCAAAATATTTCCAACTTGTGAGTTTTAGAGGAAAATCCACTTCCTGAAATGTTTGAAGTCTAATGGAAACTGTCAATAACAACCAAACCACTAGCGGCAAAAGATGGCGATATAGACTGAGTATGATTATTATTATTATTATTGTGTGTGTGTGTGTGTATTAAGGGATGGCTGCATCGCTTGAGCTTATAATCCAGGCTCTTCTATTTGCATGTGTGTCATGTGTGGATCCGTGCCATGTGCAGTTTGTGTGTGTGTGTGTGAAAGAGATTAATGAACAGGGCGGCAGCGTCTGGATGATTTAGTGGTGAACTCTGCTTCATGGTCAACGCCTGCTGTGACCACAGCACAGTGTGAAATGGTGATTCCTCTATGTGTGTGATTGTGTGTGTTTGTGTGTGCGATACACACGAGTGCGTCGCTAGACGAGGTGAGAGAGCGAGACAGAAGAGAGGAGCGCAGAGGGGAGGGAAACTGAAACGTCATTTTTTTGTGGTTAGTTGCTAAATATAGAAAACAAACATTCAGAGCTCTCTGTAACACATCAAGCCTCACGTTGTCGGCTGTGTGTCATTTCCATCCTCCCCTCTACTGTCAGGTCTGAACAACAGCAAAAATGTATTTGTTTGCTTCAGAATGATGGACACACTAACCTAGTTCTCTAGTTTGCTCTACACTTATATTTCCATAAACCTAACAAACCTTCCAGGTAACCTCACCTGGACGACTGAGAACCTTCACCGACATGATTGAAGCATTAGTCACATGACCAACACAAAAATCTAAAGTATTTATTAGTTTAATTTGGAAGAAATATCCCCAGAGTTGATGTAGAAAGGTAATAATGACTTATTTATTCCACATCCTATTAACCTACTTTAGGTAAAAAGCAGCATGTTGTTGTTGCAATAATCAGCACAGACAAATGCACATTTACTGAAAAAAAAAGCTGAAGTTACTCAGTTTTGCCAGATTTTATTGTTTGTTGCTGGCAGCATAGAGTACGTTCAGCCACCAGCTGCCTGTCCAGGGGTTGGAACCACTGTGACAGACTTTTCTGGTGTTTGGTGTTTAACATGCATGTGAAAAATACCCGTCTGTTCTCATTCCCATGGCGTCAGACAATGATAGGTCCTCGAAACGTACCTCTATGCCTACAGCAATGACTTCCTTTATTAAGCCGACCGTCGAGGTGATGACACTCCGGACTTTCCCACCTTATTTAATCATTTAATTTAACTTAAACCTAACCTGCACCATTTGTATGTGCTCAGGCCTGCATCCATACTGTGAGGTCTATGTATGTTTAAGGCATTAAGAAACAGCTAAACAGCTAATTTATATTTGCTGTCTAAAGAACACATAGCCTTGATGAAAGGGGTTAGTGATGGGTTATGTTAGCAGTTCCCATGGATTGAAAAGACTGAATTAACCCCAACCTTCATTGCGTAGCCTGCGGTGCCATATGGAGTCCAGAAATAACCAACCTAAGTGTGTTAAAAACAGCTCAGCACAACGTCCATTTGCACAAATCAAAGATGCAGCTTAACCGGCCATATGTTAGATTTTATGTTGAAGCAAATGTGCTGACCCCAAGGCTTAATCTTGATGCGACTATGTGTCTATGTTTAAGCACAAATGGCAACATTCATTTTTTTACTGACAGTATGCTAATGCATACTTATATGCCCCTGTGGGCTCTTCCCGCCGTCACGTTACGTTAGCCAGTTGTTTCCTCCACAGCTCCTCAGCTTCAGAGGCAGCGAGCCGCGGTGCTGCAGTTTCAGAACAGGATTTAGTGTGTTAAGTGTGGAGGGGAGAGCGATGAGGCCTGTTAATTAGCATGTCAAGAGCTAAAATCAGCTCAGATACAAATGGAAATAACCTCTGCTCTCTCGCTCTCTTTCGCTTTCTTCTTTTGTCCGTTTTCCCAGTGCAGCTGTAGCATTTCCCCAAACACTCTCAAAAACCATTAGGTGACCTAGATTATGAAAAACACGTGGAGATGTGCCAAAACCACTTCTGGGCTCGCTTCCATTAGTTCGTTTTTTGTGTTTGGGGGAGTGCTGAGTGATAAAAAATATGGCTGCAGAGCACTGACGTCCAGGTGATGGTGACTGCTTATTTCATAAATATTTAAATATTTATATCCATAAAGAGAGTTTTAACTCAGTACCAGTATTTCTCTTAACTTCAGTACATTGTTTGGTAATAACTTTATTACCATAATTTTAAATTACATAATTTCATCCATGTTTTATATCATCATAATCTGAATGTTAAAACATCTCTCACCATTTTATAGACTAATGATTAACTGATTGATTGACACAATAATCCATTATGACAAAAATCATTAGTTGCAGCCTTTCATTCACAGCATTAAAAATCCGGACAATACATCATATTCATAAAATTTGTTTGCTACAGGGCTATAATTCTTATTTACGTGATAATAATTTGTCATGCCACAATTCATTTCATGTTGCGCCATAATGTCCCAGAGTTCAGTCTGAAAAAAAGCCTTTCAGCTTCTTCTGTCATATGGAATCTATCTGGCAACAAACAAATGATCAATTCAAACATCAGTGATTTGCAATTTGTGTCAAAAATCTATTCCAACAAACTGTTTTTCAAGTGAAAACACTAGAATATAAAAGTATTTATTTTGACTTAGATTGTTATTTATTTTATTTGGATCAGTCTGAGACTTGAGTACTGCATTTTCAACAACACAGATGTGTTGTAATAAAACTCCTTTCATTCAGAAGGGCTTGTTTACCAGTGGTATTCCCTTTGATAACTGAAGTAAATGAACTGACACAGGCAGTGGCGTTTTGTTTAACCAGAGACATGATGCCACTCAGGTGACCTCCATGTGTGCAGAAGTCTGGCCAACAACAGGGTTACTGCGAAAACAGGCTGGATTGTTTCCATTTCACCATTCTGACTATCAGGAAGCTGCAACAAAATAATGAACATAAACACAGTTTGCATTCTTGATTAACGACTAGTTGAGAATCACTGTTCTGGAGCTTTAGTCTACTGAAGTGGTTTAATATAGTATTTGAGTCACAGTCTGTGACGAGGAACCACCGCTCTTTACTGCTGTCCTGTGGGTGCACGAGAGTTCACGTTGTTCTTCTACAGAACAACCTGCTGAGGGATTTTGATACAGTAGCAGATACAGTGATATAATCACAGGATTGGCCCTGTTTTGTTTGCCTCTTCATTAAGCATCTATAACATGACCAGACTAGTCTGTTTAGCCCATCACTGGTAAAATAGCAACTAAATCCTCAACAAACAGAAACATCCAGAATAATGACTTTAAGTGTAATGTAATTGAGATTTCATTTTAAAAAATACTATAAAAGGTACTTTGTAACGACGCCATTAAACCAAAGAGAAGGAAAAAAACACGTGTTTCTCAAATTAGTGAAAAAAATACTCAAGAATGTTTCCCCATTAACATTTCAAGGAGTTATTGCGAGTTATTGCCCTGTCCTCTAATAAAAGGCTTTCTCTTTCAAAGACATGCTCTTAGCGCCGGTTTACTCCAGAGCTGCTAATTTCAGCCCATGGGGCGATTATTAAAGTTGACGTCTGATCCTTAGTGTTTTCTGCCCTACAAGCAAATTACAATGTGATGAAATAATAAAGAGACACAGAGGCTTGTGAAGGGTGAGACTGTCTGCACTCACCCAATCTGCCTGATGTTTATATTTTTATCTTCATGGCTTATGTTGTTGCCTTATAAATGTTTACTTTTCCTACAAAATTCTTAGAAGAAGCCAAAGTTCTCAAATGTAACATGTCCAAAACCAGCACTGGGTAAAACACTGATTTACTGTAAGTCTGTATGGTTAAGGTCAAAGAAAATTCATGTGCCCAAAGTTTTCTTTATTAAGCCGGACCACAATCTTGCTCCAACTTTAACCAACTTGCCGCAGATCAGCAATGTCCCGTTTGGGACGTCTGAGCGGCCTTGTTGTGAATTTTTCTTTAATTGTCTTTGTTTTTAAGCTTCTATAATAATTAAAGCTACATAGTTGAGTTCTTTATTTTTTTAAATTAAAGTTAAAATTAATTAATTCATGTTCTTAATTAATTTCACGTCTAGCTGTTTCATATGTTGAGCATTTAGCAGAAGGAAAACAATGGTGTTTCTTCTATTTAAAGGCTACAGAACAGGGGTACGAGTATAGAACTACCTGATAACTGAGCTGAACTGTTTAAAGAAGTGTACCAGAAGTGGCATAAATAAAAGACGTGTATATTTAGCAGTGAAAAAAGACACTTCCGGGATGCTTATGAAATGTGCTGCGGTGTGTGGCAGCGATCATCTCCACTGACCGTGTCAGAGCCAGATGCAGCTAGTCCCTGAGGAATGGCAGCATTATTATTTTAAAAGCAAACGTAATCTGAAGGTTTTCAAGAAAGAATTCAAAAGAACTGAATAGTTAAATTATGAAAAATGTCCTTAATTTTCTCCAGCTTAATTCTTGCATATCATATAAATATATTAAAGTAAAACAATCTACTCTCGACACATGTGGTGAAGGAATTTGTGCCTGTTTCTTTTGTTTATTTCATTAGGATTCCCATTCGCTTCATCAAAACAAATAGTGTTCCTACATGGGTCTTTATAAAGGCCACAAAGGATGATATTCTCATTTATATCAGCCAGTCATTTGTTGCTTGTTGCACTATAAATCACAACAGATTAATAAAAATATAGAGGTCACAGTAGTGTACAGTATGTTCAGAGTCAGGGGGAAAAATATCAGTGCCATTCATTTAGTGACTTTGGTTCCATCTCATTGTCTCCATCTGTTCCATCTACCGATGCTCCCTCTTTTTTGTTGAAAAGCATGTGGTTCAGTAGAAATGATTTCATGTTGCGTGGATTCTCCCAGAGGTTCTGTCTCAGTCTGATTTTAGACAGAAAGGTTTTTTTTTTTTTAGGTGTAACTACTACTACCACATTCACAGAGGTGCTGGCATCTTAGCCAGATGACATCACATCACATTCCTTCCCTAGCAAGTGGCTTTACGTGGTAAGCTGAGAAAACAGGATGTGTGTGTGGTTTGGAGCAGCTTAAATGCCAGGACTTTCACTATGTGCGTGGTCAGGCTTGAAAACACACACTCGTGCAGGACGGCAGGTGGTTGTGAAGAGCTCTGCCCTTCGTAGCAGCTGGCTGTAACATTCAGAGTATGACGAATGACTGTGTGTGCGCATGCGTGTGTGTGTGTGTTCCTGCTACATAGTGAGGACCAAAAGAAAATAAGAGGGGGTGAGGACATTGTGGCCGGTCCTCGCAACTTCCAAGGGATGTTTGAGGGTTAAGACAAAATTTTAGGATTAAGGTTAGAATTAGGTTTAGATTGTGATTACTTAGTGTGTTTAGTTGTGATAGTTAGGGTAAGAAGCGAAAGCGTTTTGTCAATGAGTGTCCTCTCAAAGACAGAAGAACAAGTGTGTGTGTGTGTGTGTCTGAATGAATAAATAATTGCTGCTGCTGAATCAGCTCACACTTTGTGCACATGAAATCATCTCCACTCACACGTCCACTAGTGTTTCCCCAAAATGTTCTTATTTTGCACTCACTGATGAGCTATGTGTTAAACTTGTCAATGCTCTCAAACTGTCCTCCGAGTCATTCTGCATACTCTCTTCTTCTCTTTAAACAGCCATGACAATAGCTCTTCCTTTTTCTCTCCTGACCATATCTGTGAAAAGTAGCATTTAATCTGCCCGTTAACCAGACAGACATTCTTAACCTCCTTGAGACGTGTTCAGCAAGCGTAAGCTACTGTCACATTCATCTTGCATTCTCCTGATTAGCATGAACTCACTGGTGTTTCTCACAAGCAGCTGGGAGACAGACTCACAGTAACTGGATACTTATATTTAACTGTAGATCAACAGTAAAATAGCAGAAGAAAAAAGGTGGTATTATCTACTCATCATGGCCAAAATGCTCTGAAGCAAGGCACTAAACTAAGACAGCAGTTATTGATACTACTGATTTGTCTGGGTGTTACTTTTACAACATCTTTCAGCAAATTAAGTATCAAAAATATTTAAAATGTCTGTTCGTTCAGGTTGAAGTTGCTTATTTCAGTCATTGTTCCTGTCTCTGCTCTCTCACTGGTTCATTCAATCACTAATCAGCCTGATCAATAACACCTGCGTTCATCCCTTTATAAGCAGGTATGCAGCTCCCAGTTCTCTGCCAGATAGTTTGCTCAGCTCACCCTGTTTGCAACTCTGCACTCATCCTGAACCCGACCAGAAAGCCCAGTACCAAACCTGAACCTGATCTCTGCCTTGACCCTCCGTCTCTGATTATTCTAACCTTCTGCTCAGACTCAGACCTGTTGTGATCCGTTTGTGGACCTGAACCTAATAATATCTGCCTGTCTGTTTATCTGCCTTTTCTTACTCTAAGAATTAGGATTGTGTGTTGGACCGTGTACTGTGATACCTCTGCTTCTCTGTGTGCCTCTCTGTTACCATCGTGTGTGAACCTGGCCACATGTTAGATGCCAAGGGCACCGCCGTAATATGACGTCGCCACAGGAACTTTATGATTTTTTCAGTGGCTAATTGTGGATTTGCTGTATATGGTGTTTGGTGTGTGATGTTTTCATATTTGTAGATGCCACTAAAAGTGTACAGTACATCGCTGCATCTTTACAACTGGTTTTTAACTTTTTCTGTGGCCTTCTTTCTAATTTACCCTCCCCAGGCTCTTCTCTCATTCATCAAATTGTCTCTGTTCCTTGGTTTCCCTTTACTTCATGGAATGAGCAGTCCTTTCTAGGAAAAAGGGAAGAAAATGCAGGGAAAAAAAATTGTGTGGACAATAAGTATGGTTACGTAATCTTTAAAAATCACACGATGAAGGGGCCTCCTTGTAGCAACTAGCATGTGTAGAAAGCATAGTTTAGGTGATAGAGAAGCTAAAAAATCTAATACAGTATTATCAAACATGCACTAATATGGCTATTAACCACTTCCCTTTCTTGTCCAGGCTTTTTAAAGAGTCCATTAGCTTATTTCCTGTGTAAATGTTAACTTGCCATCGATATTATTTACTGGCTGACATTCAGTGCTGACAAAATTAAAATTAAATTTCCTATTATTGTCTAAACGTAACCTTTCAAAAAATAATGAAAAGATTAAAGACGTTATATAGATTTTCGTCAGTAATAAACGCCAGTTTAAGTTGTTGGGGTTTTTTTGTATTATAGTATTATGTATTTTGTGATATATTGTTTTAATAAACTGTATTTCCAAGAGTCAGACCATTCTCAAACAGTATTTGTACTCTAAATATTAAGCTACATCCAAGAGACCGCTGGCTTAGCTTTGCATAAAGGTAGGAAACGAGGAAATAGCCAGACTGTCTAATATCAACATCAATACAAAAGTAAATTAACTAATACTAGTAACCAGTTGCTTGATGTTGCTTGATTTCCCCTAATGAGCTAATATTTATTGCATAGTGTTAAGCTCTCTACCACATTACTTTAATAAACTGTTCATTGATTTAACGGCAACTACTGGGAGTTTACAGTGTATTATCATAATTTTATCAGCATGTTTAATGAGGCCTGGTCTAAAGTCTGCCTACTGTACAAGTTTATGCAAAATAAAGCACGATATAAAGTCAAGCTTAAGGTTTGTGAGAGATGACTTCATCGTGGCTCTCCATGTGGGTGTAGTTATTGGCCAGTCGTCTGCTATTAGGTGACACACTAACAGGTTTGTTTCATGTGGCAAACATGAGCAGTTGACATCACAGCCTAGACATGAAAAAACCCTCACTGTGCGACAATCACCTAGTTGAGTCATTGCCCACTATTTAACCACAAGGAGGTTTGAAACTTGTCAATGAGCTCATATCGGCCTATGTCTCCACAAAAGTATTTAACAGACATGGCTGTGAAATAAAAAAGGATTATTCTGAATATATGTGGTTATACTTGGTGAGTATTTAATATACGTTACACATTTACATTACAGAAATACAGCAGTAAAAGAAGACTGTAAATGTATTCCATTCATGTGACAGATACTCAGTAACTAAAAAACAAAATACCCACTGATCCTCATCCAAGCTCACATGGCTGCATATTATGAAAAAGTAAAAAATGAATAAGTGGTCATTTGTCTTGGCTACACAGGAAATACTGACACTTTCCAGAGACTCAGTACAAAGACAGCCTTGCATACATATGCATTCATAACCATGCAGAAAAGTAGGTTTTGCATCTAAATAACAATGTTTATGCAAGTATGCAAGATGTGCATGCATGCATGAAAGCACAGATTAGTCATTTGCAGCTCTTCCTTCTTATGTGTTGTGACTGTGTCAGGGTCATCCTTTCGATAGGGGCCCATTTCTGCATTAACATACATGCGTGCATGCATTTTACACAAGGAACACGCTTCTGCTTCACACAACACAAAAAAAGACAGAGAGGAAGTCATGCAAGTTTCTTTTTATGGCTCAGAAAGGGGGGATTAAAAAAATATGTGTCCAACACAAACCAACCATGTACATATCTGTGCATTCACCGATGGTATGATACCTTTTGCAGCTACTAGCGACGCAAACTAACTTTAAGAATAGAATTTTAAAGTCAATTACAATTTTCCTGCAAATAAGAAATGTAATTTGACTTATTTCCCAGCCATGAAAGCTGAGAATTTTGATATCAACTGACACTGTAAGTGGTGCACTATCTGTTACCCTTCGTCGACCAACAAGAACTTGGTGCGAGTTCTGTGCTGGTATTAGTGTTGGTTCGAAGTTGGTGTAATTTAAGAACCGTGGTTTATTTTTCCACAGCCTCGAGAGCCACCGTAGAATTATGTTGTTACGCTTCTGCATTGTCAGCACAGCTAATGCTAAGCTCAACAACAACCACTTCAGAGTCTCTGTACAAGAGTTGTTCCTGAGTTTGCGAGTCTATAAACTCACATTAAAAACACTCCTGGTCCAGCATATATGTGCTGATTGTTGTAACCACTACGTACAAGGATTATGCTTGATATGTTTTCAGTGTTGCTAAAAGTAACACGGCTGTTAATGTTAGCCCATGTTCGTTTTTTTCAGTCACACTGCTGTTAAACAAATCTAATAAATATCATTACAACAAAGCTTTGGTGGATGCCATTGGTCATGACAGTCCAACCTGCAGCCCCTGACCAGTCAGTTCTTAGTTCTAGTCCAGCAAAGAGTTCGTGCCAGACTGGAACCAGTTTTCCTGGGCTAAGGCAATAGGAGCTAAGGTTTAGAGACAAAACAATTAGACAATTCAGGAATCAGCTGATCGAGGAAAAGTAATAATGTAATATGCCAAACATTTCCTAGTTCCAGTGTCTAAAATGAGAATATATTTACTCAGAAGTACAGTTCAGCATCTCTAATGTTTTCCGACACAGGCCTGGCAGAGCCGATGCACTTCTATTCTGATTTACTAATTGTGTTACATTTTAAGACATGACACTGGATTATTTTTTGACAATCAAATGATTTATTAAGAATATAATTGCCTAAATGAGTATCAGTTCTAAGAAGTACTCGTCTGGTTGTCTGCCATCACCACAAATGGGCTCATTAAAAGTAGACAGCTAATGCTATCTGGAAAATACTCCTTTCAGTATTTGCCCAAAAGACTCTTTCCAAATGTTGACAACACAGCTATGCGTCTTGCATTAGTGTCAATGGGTTATGTATGCAGCAGGCGGCGACCACCTCAAGGCTTTAATGTTCTGCTGTATCATTATAGCATCGTCGCAAAAAGCAAAGACAACTGACATTTTAGTTCTGACTTTAGCTTTTTGCCTTTATTCAATTCTAAACAGTAAAGCAAAGTAGGGGTGTGACACACAACCAACTTGTTGTTATAAAGAATGAGAAACCATTAAGATGCACCATTAAACCTTAGCTCAACAGACTTGTTGGCCTAAAGCCCAAACAACACTGTAGATGATATAAAGAATGTGAAAAATGTCCCAACTTTTCAACAGTGTCTTGTGCCTCAAGCTCTAGAAACCCCATCAGTCTTCAAAAACATACACACAGCGACATAACAATCACCTGTTGAACAAGCAACCAACACCTTTAACCACAGAATGGTCAGTTCGTTGTCTTGTTCAAGGGCACCATAGGGAAAAGTGGCCACTTCATTGCTCAAACATTTGCCCTTGTGGTGTGTCATCTGCGTGTTTGAGTCTTCACATGTATTCATGTTTCAGAAAATGTGCTTGAAGTCCCACACAGCTGAAAACATTTGTACATGTGTCGAGAAAAGTTGCGTAGGATAGCGCATGAAGAAGACAAATTGTTCTCACACACAATAACACTCACTCTCTCACTCTCTCTCTCTCCATAAATGGTTCCTGTCACTACAGTGCTGGGCCACATCTGGATCCCATTGGCCTCAGGAAGGGCTGAACATACAGGCCCAATAAAAGCCTCTCTCCACTGCACAAGACTGTCAGCGGGTCCGTCGCAACTGTCAGTGAAAAGGTGGAGAGAGAGAAGACAGAGGAGGACATGGACAGAAAAGAGTGGATGAGGATAGAAAGGTAGAAGGAGATGGGGATGGAGGAGAGGAAAGAAAGGGAGTGAAGACAATTACACAAGCAAGAGAGTGACAGAGCGAGGAGATGAACTGAAATTCTGAAAAAAAATGTGTTTGAATCAATTTCCTTTAGAGATTTTATTCAAGAAGATGTGTCTGCACAGTAAATATGTAGTTCAAGCCAGACAGTTAGCATAGCTTAGCATAAGGACTGGAAACAGGGGGCTCTTTGGTGAAGTGTAAGGTCCACTGTCTTTCTTTGCTTATATAAAGCACCTTGAAATGCCTCCGTGTATGAAATGTGCCATAAATAAAGCTGCCTTGTTCAAGGTCTCCATTAAATACCTGTGATTTCCCATCTTTCCCACAAGGTCAACTTCTCCACCTTAGCAAATGATACACTGGTTTTAAATTTCTACAGTTTTCTCTGTTTTACTTGTTGTTTTGTTTAGTTATTTTCCTGGATGGACACTTAGAGTCCCACATACCCCTTTTTAAACGATCTTGGGGCTAGCCACGTCATTACGTCACTATATACATGTTCATACTATAAACAACACTACAGTGTTTCTGTACATGTGCCGTTTCTGACCTTACAAGCCTGCTCTGGCATCTAAACACTACTGGTCCAAAGCAGACCTCTATGAACATAACCGTAACATTGGTTACGTTAATTTTGGATATAGTTACAACTGAACGTCACATGCTAACGTTAGCCTTTGTTAGCTTTAGCCCGTAGCTGGTTAATTTGCATCAACTGTGTTTTATCAACGACACGCCCGCGACCCCTACAGGGATAAAGTGGTTCAGATGGATGGAAACAGAGTTATATCTTTCCAAATAAGCTCTAGTTAATCTGGTTGGACACTAATAGTGCAGCTCCAGCCTGTGACGCAAGCAGATCTTGGTTCTAGACCAAGGAAGAGTGCCAGTCTGGAACCAGTTTGTGTGGCCTAGAGCTGGTTCTTTGGCTGTCAAAACGCAAAGAACTGACTTGAAATTAAGCACTAGCTCCAAACAAGCTCTGAAACTGGGATGGTGGAAAACAGAGGTCTGTTCTTAATACAAATACTAAACCCACACCGAATCCTGAGGTATGTGTGGCTTAAGTATAAAATGTTTATTACATGACCAGCTCTGAACATCTGTCTTCAGAGCTGTGTGTGTCAGTCCAGCTACACATCATAAATACCCAGTAGAACATAATGTTGTCTGTCTCTGCCAGGATAGCTATTAGACAGATAAAAAAAAAAACACCATCCATAGAAAAATATACACCTTTCAATAAACATTAAGATGCCCAGTCGACCCCAAAGCACCTTCATTTCAATCCAGTGATTTAACAGAACACAGCTTCTACACATTTGGAAAAGCCTCAGAGTTTCTGGGAGTGTGCTCGGACCTGGCGGCGAGCCTGTAACACAGCGAGGTGTGACTGACAGAAAATTTAACTCAGTGTACGAAGCGTTGTGGGAAAATCCCACAACTGAGTGTGTTGAAGTGTTAATCCCTCGAGCGCTGGACTCCTACATGCTAAAGTGTGTGTGCTGCAGTGAACGATGATTAATTTTGGGATTTGAGTGGGAGAAGTGTATGTTTTAGTGTGTGTGCATACAGTAGTGTTTGTGTTAGTGAACAGTATGCAGCACTATTATGTGTAAGATAAAGATTTATGTGGAGGCTGCAGGGCGATACAGTATATGTATAGATACTAGATATGTTTAACTAGAGAAACAAGTTAGTGCCATTGTTTCAATAATAGATGAATTTCTCTAAAACTGTCCAACAATTATTCTCTAATCTGATTTCTGTAGCCTTCTGTGATGGTAAGTTTAATATCTTTTGGTTTTGGACACTTGAAAAAATAAGATATGAAATTATGTCAACTTGGCCTTTTGGAAAAATTGGCATTTTCTATTTGAATCTAATGGTAAAGACAACAAAGTGTCCCTGAATCACAGGTAAATATGATCCACAATAGTGTTAATGAATCCTCCAGAAAATCCTCCACACAATGTTTTAATTAAGTTTAAATTAGCCTGCCTTTTTTTTTAAGCATTACAGAAGGTTTAAAAACAAGTCTGCATTCTGGTTTTCCTCACACTCAGACATCTTTGCTTTTGCAAGTCTGACACTTTGGATACACAAGAATGCAATTTTATGTGGCTTCAAATGAAGAGAAATCCTGAGGAATGTGAGGATTTAGTATTTGTATGTAGCTGTGCTTTGTTTACTAGGGGTTTTTGCAGGGGAAGGGAACACTGGTTACACCTCAGGCATTTCCTCTGTCTGTCTGCCTCTCATCTTCCTCCACTCTTAGATTCACTTCAATAATTTAGTTTAACCTTAGCACAATGTTTCTCTCACATATACAGTAGTACTCTCGTCTGAGAAAGACAAAAATATCTGCTTGTAAACCTTATGGAGGTCCGACTTAAAAGACCAACACATATGAAGTTGCGACATCAGATTGAAAGGCTCGTTAGAGGGATTTTACTGAATTAGGACTAAAAACACCTGAGATTTCGCCATACACCTTCGTGAACTCTCGCAGTAAGACATCAGCTGGACTAGCATGCAGTCTGTTCTGCCCCAGTGTGTTTTGCAGACAAGTGATTAGTACACTGACAACTAATGGGAACTCCAATGGAACCAGCTTTACTTATTCTGAAAAAAAAGCCTCTCATCTTTCATTTTCCGAAGAAACAGAAGGAATCAGGCTTGATCACCGCCAAGATTTTAGTTCTGTCATGAAACCATCTATTTGGCATTTTCAGTTGTTCACTGGCTTCAGTATTTTCTGGATGTTTCATGCCTGGAACTTCAGCAATAATCAATCAGCTCGACCAGCAACAGCACAAGACTGTACAGGATCTCATAATCGAAACAGAACAAGTGGCTGTCAGCGGGTGGAGATAGCATTTAACATTCAATATGACATCTGTTATATTTTAGAAAACTGTTATGTTAATTGATGTCACCTGTTGAATTCTGCTTTTTCAATATAAAAATGTTTATTAAAAAAAAAACACATTGTGTGTGTGTGTTTCTATACACACACACACACACCATCAATTCGCTGAAAGTGTGTGGTCACTGAAACACAACCATAAAAAAGTTTAATAACATTATAGTTTAACTCCAGAGTAAAATATGTTCTCTGGGAACATCTTACTGTAATGTTCACTATAAATGCTTATTATCAACATATCCTTATCATGTTAACAGAAAACATAATCTGGTAGTGAAACATATTGATAATCACAGTTTAGTGATATAGTTCTCATTTTAAAGCCACAGGATTCCCTCAAGAAAAGAAAGTTATCTTGGCTAAAAAACCTACAATATAAAGATTTTATTAATTAATGCAGTGCATATGGAGAGAAATGATAATGATGACAATTCCTGCAACGTATGGTGGAGCAGTCCTGCAAATGACAAGAAATATTACTGAGAGACAAAAGCATCAAAATTGTTCAGAGATTCTGATCAGTCACATCTCGGTTGTATCTCAAAGGTCAAAGCTGAATCTTCATTTCTACAGCAAGAACCTCACATCACCTCACAACAGACAGCTAGAAGTTGATAAACACTTTCCAGTCTGTAGGGCGAACTAGCAAGTCCACCAGTTCCACTTTATTTAATTGTTATCATTCCTCATCCTTCAGGCTGCTGACAGCTCTAATGAACAAGCCAGTAAAGCCAACACTGTCTACGGCCAGCAAAAACACAAAGTTGATAGTTTAAGTTCAATCTAAAAATGGATGGGAATCTGTAAGTGGGCTAAGAAGGCGCTGATAAGAGTTCAAATTTATTTTTCACTTCAGGGAGAAATATGTAAAACATCTGAGCAGGTGTGTTTCCAGTGTTGTGACAGAGCTAGTGGTTGACAGTGAAGACAAATCGTCCTGGTTTCAAACTTATGACCTTTTGGTTAAAAGACGCTTTGGCATTGTTACAAATAAAATGCAGTTACTGGTTAAAGATGGAGTTTAAGTGTCCAGCTACTGTAGGGTTACTTAAACAGGATGGTGGGTGGCGAGTTGCTGGTTTGAATCCCTTACAAGTATCTGCAAAGACAGTATTTTATCAATTCCTTCGTTCCCCAAAAAGCTGGTGTTGATCACACTCATTTGTTGAACTGGTTTTTTCAGCACCTGCTTCTGAACACGTCACAGTTAAGCTGAGTTCAGACAAACTCTTATTCGTTTAAATGAAGCCTGGCTGGTGGGAAAATTTGAACCTAGCTGCAACGAGAACAGGTGCAGTGATTACTTTGTAACATGCAGGTTGTTAGTTTGCTGTAAGCTCACAATAACCAAAATGAAAAAGTCCTGTATTATAGTGTTATATCATATTTCATGTCTAACCAGGACCTAAAGCATCACACTCCCGCCAGCACAGGAATAAACTCAAGTTCTGTGGATCACAGCATTAATACTGTATTAGCCATATCAGTGCATCCACGTGGTTGACATACAGATTTTCAATTCGGGGAAAAAGGGACCAATGATATTATGTTATCAGTCAGTGGCAGTAAAGCTGATTTAGCTATCGAAAATAGGTACAGAGAGAAGCAATGTTGGATCTGTTCGTCCCTTATCACAGTGTAGCTGTGGAGAAAACATTATCTTAAAGCTGAGCTGAGCAGTTTGCCATATTTAGGTCAAATCTTCCCGGAGGCAAAACAACTCCCTCTTTAAAAAAAATACAGCTTTCAAATTTAGAGATAAACATGGTGGATTTATAGCCAATTTGGCCAACAAGTCTGGTTACTAATTTGTGCAAATATAGATGTAAAAAGCCGTAACTGAGAGTCACCTTACTGGTTAGAACTTGCCAGACTGGCTTGTTGGAATTATCATCCGTTCTCTGAACTCGTGGATGGGATGTGATGGACGAAGGAGTAGGAAAGTTGAATGACTTGTCTGCATAAACAGAGGATTTGGCAAACTAATTCAATAGGAGCGTGGCATTTCCTCCTGTCTAATTTGTGTCTTTCAGGGGAAGGAAACATCGGAAGCATGTCAAGCCACCTAAAGTGGGACTCTGCGGTCTTCCTGTGAGACTGCACCATTTCCTCTTTATCTATTTGCAAATTAACCGGAGCAGACATTTTTGCATTTAGGTCTAAAATTAGACCATTCTACCTCTGTTTTTACTTTCTTTTCATTCCCACCCTTTTAAAGCTTTCACTTCTAACCCACTCCTACATCCAAGGTTGATTATGTCCTGCATGATTAACTGTGTCTTCTTTTTTTATAGTTGACCTGACGGTTTAAGCTCGTCATGGCTCACCAGCAGTAGTAGTAGCAGAAGGGTCTATATTGGCATCAACCACTGATGCAGCAAAAATGCAAGGTGCCAACATGCCCACTGGAGCAGTCACCCATGTAATGCTAAGATCATCAGATATACAGGGCAGTCACAACCAAACCTTACAAGTGTTTCATTAAAATAAATCTATGGTGCAGAGGCAGCATCAAGACATCTTTGTTAATGTTCACACAGAAAAACAAGCATGAACATCATATGATGGATGTAGAAGAGCATGGTCCAAGATACATACAACACAACAGCGATCGGCTCTGAATTTATGGAGGTGGGAACATTTTTCACTCTTAGAAATCAGCCAGTTGTTTTTTGATTAATTGGTCAAAAAGCTTCAGCAGACAGTAATTTTACTAGAGCCTGAGGCGATGTCGCTAAATGTTCTGACCAGAACTCAAATACTTTCCATTTACAGTAATGTTAAGACAAAGAAAAGCTGCAAATTTCCCCATTTTACGAGCTGGAACAATCAAACATTAAAACAAACTTCCTTCTATTTGTTTTAGAAAACTTGATGACAATGTAGTTACAGAGGGTTTATAATTTCGCAGCCTTTTTTGTGAACCTGTTCAGCGTTTTGTGCCAATTCAACAACGTGTTTTGACAAAAAGCCTCAATCAAGATCAAATTCATAGCATGTGTTAATGTACAAACAAAAATGTGCATCATATCAAAACGCCATGTGTTTAACACTGAATCCACACAGACACACCAGTGGACTTCAAAGTGACACTGTGCTGTTATCTTCTTTTACTTGTGCCCTTTGAGCGCTGGGATCATTAAAATGAAGCCAGGACTCTTTAGTGTAAACAGGGAGGAAGCGTTAAATGGTGCAGACTGCAACAAACCTGCCTTATTAAACACCTTGAAAAGGATCTTTACGGAAGTCGCAGCTCCAAGGGCGCTCAAGCACACTTCTACATGCTGCTTGTTTACGAGGTGAACAAGCTGCTGGAAGGGCGTAAGGGGGCTGGACATGGCAGGAGAGTTGCTTTACCCCTGGAGGAAGCAGTCCTGCAGCACAGCTTTACTCCTGAGGACCGTGGAGAAGGAAGAGTAAAATCTGCCAGTATTACCAGCTTTGTCTCGATTTCACTAAACCCCCAAAACTGGGGCACTTGGGAGCCTGCTTGCTCGAAAATAGCTCCATTATTTAGGAGAGGCTTCATTTTTTCTCATCTCCCTCCTCCTCTTCCTCCTCTATTCCTACGCTCTCTGATATCCACCTCCTCGTTTTTTTTCCTCTCTCCATCCCCCATGTGCCCAGGGTGCTATAGTGGGGTGGGTGGGATGGAGATGAAATGAAGGCAGGGAGGTGTGGTGCTGCAACAGAGCTCTTTCATCTTCTCTCTGTAGGCCTTGTGCATCAGGGATTAGACACAGTGAGTGGCTGCAGTGATACAGCAGAACCAGGACACTGCTCCTGTACACCACAGAGGTAGTTTTTGATCATTCATCACTTCCACTACTACTACTACTACTACCACCACCACCACAACTCCTACTTCTGCTGCTACTACTACTACTACTACTACTACTACTACTACTACCACCACAACTCCTACTACTACTACTAATAATAATAATAATGACTTTATCAAACAAGGCACAAAGTGCTGTACAATAACAGGTAAAAATACAACACAAAGATACACAATTTAAACAAAAAAGAAAATTCTCACGTGGATTGAGAAAATGCAACTTGATAAAAACTGATGGTAAAGGCTCTCTCCTCCTTTTTTAAAACAAAAATGTTGGTACAGACAACATTTGAAAATCGATTTGAAAATCGCATATCAAATCTATTCAGCCTCGTTTTACCAGAGCTATTTTCATGAGTGAAGTGTGGAAGGATTACTTCAGGAAGAAAAAGAGATCAGATCAAGGAAAATCTAGGACTGATGAATGTAAATAAATGTTCTATAGAAGGTTTAGCATGTGAAACCATAGACATGTGAAAGGAAGGACGGAGAGGATGTAAATAAATGTAAATAATTTGCAGCCAGGAAGAGCAGGAATGAGAATAGCTGCTGGTAATTTGAAAAACGTGCTCCGCTTTGTCAGGTGGGTTAAGTGCAGCTTTGTAAGAACAGAGGATCAAATACAGCAATTATACAGCACAAAACACACACAAACAAATGCATGTGTGGACATTAGACGAGCCAAACCAAAGAGTCACCTGTCAGGCTCAGTCAGGGAACTGCAGCTTTACTGGGAACATGTTCAAACTTCCACCAGTCACTCCCCAAGCTTTCCACACACACTGGAAACAGCACATCTGCACCATTCACCTTAACATTCATTCATTCATTTCTATCCTGTGAATGGCTGTCTGCTTTGTTTAAGCGCATTTCTGCACAGACCTATTGAAACCTGATGGATGAGGCTTCGCGTTCAGGTGCTTCACGTGTAAAGCCGTTTGTTGTGAAAGCGCACAAAGATAGCGATTAGGAGCCGAAACTCTTCTCAGTGATTCAAAAACACGAAGCCACACAGAGCTCACAAAAGATAAAGCAGAGCACGGATCAGCGATGATGATTTCATGCCAACGCGATAACATCACTGTTTCTCAACTTGCACGTCAGTTGGACCAAATCGTACTGAAATGAGAGTTACTACAACATACTTCTAGTTCTTAAAAATACTTTCTGCAGCAATATTTCTTTCTTTCTTTCCGTTTCTAAAAAGAGATGATTCCATTTATGTGTGGAGCTTCACAGTCACGGTCACATTTGTCCCAAAGGTGCTTTTCATTAGCAGCTGGACTTTAAGATGTTTCACCTCTCATCCTCATCCGTTCTCAGATGAGAGGCGAAACATCCGAACCAAATCCTCATAGACACAGACATTTCTTTTCTTTGAAAAGCTTCAGCATCATATGGTACAAAACTTCAGGTCCTGAATAACAAATTAATCTTATAGTAGAACTGTTTGTCCTTTTTGTTCCCCGTGGTTTGATGTAACTAATTTTGGTTCATATTTTATTTTTAGAAGTTTGAACAACAGAGATCGAAAATACAAAAGGAAGGACATAAATTATTTTCCTGTGGTTTCCTTGTCTTTCTTTTAAAAACTGTTTTGGAAAAGTGCAGAAAAGACACAAAGTTAAAGTCCCACATGTGATTTGTAGAAAATTATACTTTGTATATCATTACTGGATCCTCCCCTCTGTGATGTTTGGTCCTCTGTGCAACACCATATGTAGCTTTAATGCACCAAAGCTACCAAATAGTCCCCAGAAACTCACAAACAAAAGATGAATTTGTTTTCTTTGCAAATTAAAATAACTATTTAAAAATGGTGAATCACAACCACAGAGCACAAACAGAAAAAGTAACGAGTGACATGCTTGATGGTGTGTGTGTGTGTGTGTGTGTGTGTGTGTGCGTGTGTGTGTGCGTGTGCGTGTGCGTGTGTGTGCGTATCACACATATAAATTTAAACTACACTAAAAACTTCATAGGAATTAAATAGAAGATAGAAACAATTTGAAAAACCAAAAATAAAGCATATAAATACAGCTGCTAATATTACAAATGAAAACAGATTTTAGCAGATGATACTTAATTAGATTAAATTCCACATTTGATTGATGAACCTGTAGTTAACCGGTTCAAACTGACGAGATCTCTAATGCAGATCCAGTTTGCTAAACTGCTTCCGCCGGTCCAGATGGCCTCGTGTCCAGCTAAGACTCCTAATGTTTGTAATCTCATCTGTGTCTGATTGCTGTGACACCACGTAAGCAGGCTCAGATTGAATCAGGTCCATTTGGACTATCAATTTCCTGTCACAAGCCTTTCACTAAATCTGCTGGGTGGAGTCGTGTCCAGTCCAAAGAGAGAAAAGACACGGCTTCCTCTTTCGCTATGAGAGAGGAATCTGTTCCACCAGAACAAGAAGGTGAACAAACACTGACGTGAGCAGCTGTTTTTAAATAATGTCACATCTGTCCAGCACAAAATAAAAAGAACATTTTCACTAATTCAAGGAGAAAATCTTAAAGGGCCACCATGATGTGTAAGTGGTTGGAGGAAGAAGGCAGAAGAAGGTGCTCATTCTTTGGCGACAGACCAACCACTCATGTATTATTAACCAGACCCCAGTTTTACTACGACTCTAACTTTATTCCCTAATTTCTTCCTGCTCCAGACCTGCACACTGTGGAGGTCAGACGCCTCCAGCTTCTCATTGCTGGTCTTCAAATAAGATTTTCCTTCCTTTACATTTGCAGGTCGTGTTGCCTTCAGCTCCAGGAAAATGAAACTGCTTTACTTTCTCACATAAATTTATTTTTATTAGTCATACGTATTCTGTATGTTATTATTTGGTGACAATCAGTTAATAGTTCCACAGGAGAAGCAGTTTCATGTAGGATGAAAGTGTAAATACTTTTCTTAATGATGCCCCTGAGACAGTCATTAAAGCATTGCTCAAGGAAAGAGTGAGAATATGAAACATAAAATACATAAGAGACGCAAATTACGTCTGAGAGAGCAGAAAAAAATGATTTCCCAGGCTGCAGAAATGAGCAGAAAACTTGGCTGCTGATACCAGGCTGAACCTTGTCCAGGTCCGCTATACAACTGCAGAGCATTTGAGTACAGCTGTCTGCGGGGATAAATGCATACTTTACTGAGCTTCCTGAGAGAGGAAAGCACGAATGCTCCAGAGAAAGACAGAATGAGGAGGAGATGGGGATAATCCAGTGAACAGATGTTTGGGAGTGCATTGAAGAGCGCTCGCCCAGAGGATACGGATTATAAGGATGGAAGTGTTAACAGGAACATAGAGGGCCTGAGGTGGGTTATGCGACTGGCCAACGTGCACCTACAACAGTTAGCTGATGCACGACCCTCTGAGGTAAAGGTAGCAGCTATGGTTAAACTACTTGTAACTGCTCTCTGCTCTTTCAGAGGATGATTTAGTAATTCTGGAAACGCACAAAAGCAACCTGCAGAGGAAGTATGAGAATACCAAGAACAAAGCTTTGCTCAACATGCTACCTGTGCTCAGCTATTATTAAATCAAAAGCGTGTAGCTTCTCCAGCATCTGCAAAAAGATGAATGAAAGTTGACGCATCACACACAGTGCTGGTCCAGAGGCGATAGAAGAGAGCTTTTGGATGTCTCATTGTGATTTAAAGACAGAGGACACAGTCAGTCGCGGGTGAAGTCCCGTATTCCCCTGCTTCTGGGCGAGCTGACTGCTAACACGTTCTGACAGGCACCTCTCCTCTCCACACACTCTGACTCTCTGCAGTGGAAACAGAGCAAAGCAGTGTTGCCCTCGTTTGAGCGGGAATGAAAGCAGCTCCCCTACAGCACACGCATGCCTCGGGTGAAGGTGTAGTAATGTATGCATGCTTCTGTTCCCGGACTGCCAGCCTCATTTCAGGCGTTACAGTTTTCATTTGGTGTGTTGGGTTCACTGGGTTCAGCCACAGTGGACGTGGGACTGGTTCTGTACAGTGAGAGCAGCCTTATGTCCAGCTTATTTACAGTTTACAGGCTCTGCGGTGCTGGATAGGGGTACCAGGCAGATCCTCACACACTTAATGATACACAGGCCTTTGAACACATACGTTTAAAACCACAGGGTTGAAGCACTACCTGGAGCCATCTATCAGCCACAGAAGACAGGTCTTTGTCCCTGAGGGCCTGGTTAAGATCAGGGGGGACATCTGGATGGGAACCATCTGGTAAAGGGGGGGGTCTACTCAGCTACTTCTGCAGCAGACATGCAGGCAGGTCTGCTGGCCACACCACCAGAACAAAGGCGAGCTGTAATCTGGCCCCCGCGGCCCCGCAGGAACCCTCGGCCTGTCTGCCCCCAGACACGACACCACACAGCTGGGGTCTCAAAGCCACAGTCAGAGCCTCAGAGGATCTGAGGCACGGATGTATGCTCATCATGCAGAAGCTGTCTGAAGCAAGGATGAGGCGCCTTAACTGATCTATGACCAACACTGGATCCAAACACTGATAAAAATCTACACTTTCTTTCCCTTTTTCCCCCAATACCTTGATTATTTTCACGGTACACAGCATTCAAAATGAGTCCAGCATTTACTGGATATAAGCCAGGAAAACACTGCAGACCAGGTGCTGCTGGTTAGAAAGTCTTGTACCCAAAACAACTGCAGCCAACGTATCCATCAGCAGCTGTGTGAACAACATGAGCCCCTAACTCATTTACTGATTTGTTTGACCAGCATACGTGTCTTGTTAATTTTCAGCAGCACGTTCAGTAACTCAGACTTGGGCCACTTTTGTATGTGGTCCTAAATCAGATTCATATCTGAAATTTTCCGATGCAACCACAGTCCGAACAGTCAGGCTGTTTTTCCTCCTGAGATCAGTCTCTTGGCACAAGAGTCTAGTGGAGAGGCTCTGACAGATGTAATCAAACGTATGTGTTGACATACTGAAATTTTGGATAAAATCTTCTTTTGTGAAGCTGCTCACGTCACGGTCCCACACACACACACACACACACACACACACACACACACACACACACAGTTAAACAAAAGGCCATTGTTGTTGTTCTCATTACCGTTAAAGGTTTGTCAGCTCCCACTGCACAGCAACTTCAAAATGAAATCGCGAAGCTCACTTCAGTTCCATCCATGTTTACTTCCGTGTACATGACATGCTGCGTTTGATGTCACATTATTGTTCCTGCGCATGTGGGTCACTTCAGGGCTCTGGTCAGTTCACACTAGAGTCTGATATATGTCACCTTTAAACAATAATGTGAACAGACGCACAAATAATATGATCTCAGAAAAAAAATCCGAATTGAGCATTAAGGCCTGCAGCCTGGTAACTTCTGAGTTGGATGAGCAACAGAGGACCAACTATGAAAAACTGGAGGGAAACAGCTGGTTAAGTTCAAATCTGATTGGTTCTTGTTCATAATCTAAAATAATCAACTGACATGACACACACCTCATAGTACAATGACCCAGGAGTTTATACAAACGACATGCAAGGCTCAAATAGCTCTGTTTAACAAATTCCCATGTGTCTCCACTGTAAAACAGTACTGGGGTTTTGTAACAGAAGCACAGAATACATGCTACATTCAGTCTGCAGCACAATGAACACTGATCATGAACTACAGTATCAAACTAATTATAGTCAAATTTCACCTCATGTATATAAACAAATATATAATCAGTTGTGTGAAGCTTGAGAAGCTGCAGTGCTGAGACAAAGGGAAAACAGAGCATCTGCAATCACCTGACTGCACAACAACGACCAGACTACCGGACACAAACGTCCACAGAAGCAAACTCCTTCCCACCAGCTGCCAGCTGTCCTCCCCGTCAGCGCTACCCTGCTGTATAGTCACATTTCTACCGTCGCCTGGCTCTGCACGCAGCTCAAATTGCACACGGCTGCAGTTACCACCCATCTGCAGTGCATTATTAAAGACTATTTCATGATTCCAGCGGTCGACCAGAGGATGTAGAGAATTGTTAGATGATACCGCAGGCCTGGTGTGATGCTGATGGTCATCGTTTTCCATGTGACTGCAGTGTAGCGTCACACAGTAGCTCAGTGGCCACAAAAGCTGCACTGTGGCCAGAAGGGTCACATGACTGATCCCTGCAGCAGCCGACATGTCCTTGAAAGGTTGAGGGCTATCAATCAAGACAATAACAGTCTGTGTGCTCAGTCTTAGTGAGTCAACTCATGAAAATGTTTAGTGGAAAACCAGACCGCTGTGTTGTACGCACGCACACACACACACACACACACATGGAGTGCTATACACCACAGCACTGATACAGTTGGTAATAATATGGCAATGTGAGCATGATTACATACAAAATAGAATAATGAAGTCCAATGCAACAGAAAATAAATCAGCTAAGGATAAACAGTGAACCAAAAATAATTAGAGAAAGAGTTTGGACAGGGAGGGTTTCCAGCGGAAATAATCTTAAAACCAAAACTAATAACATACATTCAGGGTTTATTTGCCAACGCGGATATCAAATGTTTCTCATTGGATTATTTATTGAGCAAATTCGTCCAAAAAGCAGAGGTTAGGAAATGTAATGCAAACTGCAGCTCTGTTATGTATCTGAGCTTCTTTTAGTGGGTTTTGAGCGGGGTTGTGTTGATGTTTGTCAGATACAGCTTCTGCCAAGAACATGTTTTGTTTCTCGTGTAGGGCATATGACCATACAGGTAGTGAGAGTCTTCGAATGACTAAAACATCCTTCACCTGCTGTGCTGTTGACCTTGCACGTCACGGTAACTCAATGTGAAGCACGGGGTTGATGGCTGCACCGCACAGCTGGGTGCAACACAGAAAGATGAAGAGGAGGAGATGACGAAGTAGAAGAAAAGACGTCAACTAATTACAAACTCAGTCTTCAACCACTTTTCCATGTTATTTTAACCTTCTCTTAGATGCTCACTATGGCTTATTTCCCCTGAGAAGACAGAAGCTGTCACTGTGTTTAGAGAAAAGAGCGAGACCCCCCTGGCACACCCTGCAGCGCTATTTAATTCACATTAAAATTCTGTCAATCAAAAGTAGAAGTCACAAGATTTGAAATAATTGATTTAAATATTTATAAAGACAAGGTTTAGTAAGTAATATTTCACTCGTCTGCAGGTTCCCCTCTTCTTCCCTTTCATCCAGTTGGCAGTAAGCTTCTTAAGTGAATCCAGAAAGAATGACTTATCTGAGTCTACAGGCTATTATACAAATGTTCTCAAATCGAGGCCCAGCCGCAGCATTTCTTGCCAGTGAGACATAGTTCATCCTGAGAACTGTTTTCCTTTAGTTGCAGACCATCCATCTGATGCTGCTACAGTCTCAATCCTAAATGTTCTCATTTTCTCACATCGCTTTGCGACTCTTTGGCTCTTATTGTCAAGCTGTACACGGGATTTCATAAACACTGTCTGAAGGTACAGGGACTAATGTTAATCTAGTTGTGGATGGACAGTAAAATACCCTGACAACTGGCTTGTTAAACCATAATATCTGAATCTGACAGAATTTGTGGAGCAGTAGGTGGAAGAATTGGGGTCGAAAACAAAATCGCTAATTTGCCTCAAAGGGTTTTACAGCTGATGTACAGAGATGTTTTCTGGCTCATTTGACTAAGCTGTTAAGTAATCTAAAACACCCAGCTACTGTAAGTAATGCAGTATAACACGGCAGTCCTCTCTTCATGATGATTATTTTAATGCAAACTATATTTCTGTATGTAGCCAACAATCACAGATGTAAATGTGGCGGATGTTTTATATAAAACACAACAGAATACAGTTGAGCAGAATCACAAGCTACGGTTTCCAAAATGACGCTGACAAAAAAAAAATAAGTGCGGATGGAGGGATCATGCAGTGAATGAGGCATTTAGCTTTAAACAGTGAGACAACAGAGAGATTATGTTATTAAACATGTGAGGAAACCAACAAATTGGCCATAATTGCAGTACTTCAATACTGGCATGCATTTGCAACCCAGCTAATAAGCCTCACTGAGCTCATATTTTCAGCCTGACTATGCCTCGGGCAAACATTCAAACTTCCACGAGTGCAGCAGAAGCAGCAGCATCTGACCGAAGCGAATGGTTCTGTAATCGACGTTACAACTTGTGGAAACCAAAGAATTCAGCTGGTTCAACTCAGCGGCCTTGTTCCTCGGCTGGCAGCAGTACCCAGCAGTCTGTAATATCTCTGTATGCAGCTGTTCATAGGATGCAAAGTGTATCAGTGTGGACGTTATGTTCAGCTGTTGGGGAGGGTTTGAAAAAGTGCATCGCACAGTTAGAGGTTGTTTACAGAGCTTTGGGATTGTGGACACGGCGGATCGGAATTAACCGTATTCCTTTTCTTTTTATTAAACAAAAAAATTACTTAAAATGTAATATATCTGGTGATTATTAACGACCTTGTGGTTCCTTGTGGTAGTGTATCTGGACACGATTAATTGAGCTTTGATTAAATGCTTTACTGAGGAGTTTTCTAATGAACATAATAATTTACAGGTACTAGGTTTAGTTCAACATCAGAAAAGTATTATGAAATTTAACATTAATAAACATTCAGCGGTTTTTAAAGACAAAACAAAACTTAAAACAAAGTCAAAATAACCAGATTGCGGGACATTTTCTCTACACGTCACCACAGCTTGTTGTAGTTGATACCGTTATAACCTCATCTATCAAATTGGTGTTTTCTTCCTCTCAGACACTTGAGGAATTTTTATTTGCAACAGTCTGACATGAATACAAAAATCATTTTGGGAAATGCACTTGTTTAACACTTGATGCCACTCCCACATGTGACTGTTTGCTTAGATTTGCATACAGGCTGGAAACAGCTACCAACACCTGCAACATCCATAAGTTTAGTGGTTTGACTGTCATTAAAATGTTACATCTAATAACAAAACAGAGGGTTTAATTATATTGCTGATTCGCTATTGATAATATCAACAATAATACAACCAAAAACAGAAGCAAACACAACAAATTGGATCAAACACATGATGCGTTACACGATATCTCCCTTCGCCTGGTTATCTCTGTCACATTCAAACTGTGCGCTTTGTTTCACAGCACACCTTGGTCGGGCAGGTGATTAATGAGGAAGTGATTATATAGGACATTGTCATGCTCCCACACACACACAAGCCACCAGTTCCTCAGAGAGTGATGTTCCTCTGTCAGTGTTATTATCAAAAACAAGCCTCTGGCATCTGAACTGTGACAGGCATTCAGTCATCAGAGTCAAATCATAACCTACAGAAAGGGCCAACTATGCAGGTGTGGTGTTCAGCTATGTGAGAAAACGACACAGGCAAAATAGCAGTAATTTTACTGTAGGATGTATGGCATTGTTTAGCGTGGACGTCACATAAAAACTTGTTTTTGTAGGACATTCTACATAACGTCAGGTTTTTACTGAGTGTAAATATACAGTTTTCTTCCCTGGATGCAGTGAGCAGGTCTAAAGGGTGATTCATAACTTCCAGATGACAGAACGTATATCTATCTGAGTGTACAACAGCTTTGTGTTACTGTACAGACCTCCACATGGGACGCACATGGTGTCAACACGCACAGCTGCATTTTGACATCACCCCCATATGTCCTCAGAGGAAGCTGTGAGCTGCAGGACAAAATGGCTGCCAGAAAACAACAAACTGAGTCATAATATAAGGCGGAGGAGAACACGCTGCTCTTGAATGGACCTTCCAAAAACACGAAATTCCCAGTGAAATTCCATAATCCATTATTGATTTATAATCCAGAGCGGATTAGACAACATTCCATTAGGTTTTTTTTTCATGCAGAAACCTCATATCTGGGTCGCATAATATATAGAAGAGTCATATGTGGTAAAGCTGGGGCTAAATATAGATTTCCCTTCATGTTCAGGCATTCCAGTTTCAGAAAGACATTTCTATAATCCATTTCATGCCTCGTCTCATGAGCCAACATTCCACCACCAAGCCTACGGACTTCAGATTTCAGCAGGCTTTTGTCACTTCCTCTCTTTAACTGGGATGTCAAACTAGCAGCATACGAACAGCATATGTACTCAGATGTAAAGTGCTGCTATATCATGTTAGCTTGGTCAGAAATTCTTTCACTAAAGTGGGAGATTTGAAACACAGGGTAATTATGACTGGATGGACCTACTGTGGCTCAAGAGCCCAAAGGGTCTCCGTTTGTACAAAAATCCTCAGAAACACAAAGACAACCACAAAGTTGTGAAAAACAATGCATAATTATCACAAAGAGACACAAAACATCCACATAGACATATAAAATATCCTCAAAGAGACACAAAACAATGCAAGGCAACCACAAAGAGGAATAAAACAACCACATAAGGACACAAAGCATCCCCAGCATTGGACCATGAGGTGCAGAATATATCCAGTGAGATGAAAAATGACAGCAAAATAACAAGACAGACAAACCACGACCACAAACAACATCAGGGGTCTTGATCCTAACGAATGTGAGCTGGTCTCATTATGTCATGAGCCATTCATGACAATGGAAGTAGAAGTGCTATGTGATGGATCCACTGTGGATACGGCAACAGCCTCTCACTGAACTGTACTTTGGTTTGAGGCTCTTTTCTACCAAATTATGTTAAAGGAACCAAACTTATGAAATATAATAATAATATCTCTTCACACATTCCAGGGGCCCAGTTAAGTTTAGATACAGGTTCCCCTCATCGAACTGCAGGTAAAAGGTCGGTTACTGCAGTGGGAAAGGACAATAAAACCGGACAGAGGTGGTCTCATACCAAAGAAATAGGTCAAATGTAAAAATGGCAGCAGAAGATTTTCCAACTCGCTGTTTCACCCAAACACAGTCAAATATTCACAGAAGACTTGTAGCACAATCGTGTCTCCTAGATTTTGCATTCACACCAGTTTATCAGTGAAATACTCATAGACAATGTATTTGTTTTCTGCCAAAACATCTGACCTTGCATCTAAATGGATAACAATGTAATTCCTAGGAGACATGACTGAACGGCAAGTGTCCCTCTGTAATAGGATCGATCATGGATATGCAGTGTTGCTCATTGCACCTAATGTTGAAAATGAAGATCTGAACGACCACCAGAATCAAATAATGTGTTCTCTGACTGTAACCAAAATCGTTGCTGACAAACTCACAGCCAACCATGAGCGGAATCGTATCTTAAATAGCGTTTGTTCCATTTGTTCAGCACTACAGGTGCTGTTTAATTAGTTCCTTACCTCTAACACAGGCCCCGCCCCGAGAATGATCTGCTCCACCCCGCTGGCAAAACCCTTCTGGCTGAGCGCAGTCAGGTGATGAATGAGGAAGTTGGTGCTCTGAGTCTTCCCAGATCCGCTCTCGCCAGAAATTACTATGCACTGGTTCTTCCTCCGCTGTAACATGGTGTGATACGCCACATCGGCCACAGCATAAATGTGAGGCTCCAACTTCCCCAGAGTGTGGTTGTCATACAATTTGACATATTTGGGATTGTAGATTGGCAGGAATTGAAAGGGGTTAATCACGATAAGAATACTCCCAACGTAAGTGTAGATCTTCTCCTGGCGGAAACGTGCACGGAGGCTTTCCAAAAGGGCGCGCTCCGTTAGCTCGGGGAGAGCACAGAGGTCTGATGGAGGGTCACTGCCTGCAGGCTGGGGGAGGAAACCCCGCTCCACCATGCGCCGACGCTCCTCTGTCACCCGTAGCCACATCTGCAGGCTCCCGCCATAATGAATAGATCCATCCAGGTTCTTCTCCCGCAGGAGAAAGCGGTAGTCGTCGCCGCTGCCCAGTCCGCTGCGATTCTCTAGGGCGCTTCGTGGCCACAGCATCATCCGCTGAACAGGGCAGTCGCCGGGGTTCAGGATCCATTCCTCCCCACCAAACTCCTTCACCTCAGCCAACACATAGCATTTGGTGCGATCCAGGCTCAACCGTTCAATGAGGCACTCGATGGCTTCAGCAGCTGTGGTGTTCTTGCGGGCGGTGACGGGGCAGTAGATGGTGCCCTCAGCCAGGGCGCCTGGATAGACGCGCAGGGTGAACTCCTGGTCCTCCAGGCGCCGCCGCATGCTGCCACTAGCAGTGGCCATGTTGGCGCTGCTGGTGTAGCTGCAGCCGCCATCTTGTAAGCTCATGGTGGCGCAGCAGGTCCCATCAGCACACGGCTCTCTGGGCCCGTAGGACTGACTCAGGACATCCCAACTGCAAGAAGACAGAGAGAGGGAGAGATAGACAGAGAGAGAGAGAGAGAGAGAGAGATGGTTAAAATGGATGAAAAACAAATAACAACAAGGGTTTAAAGAAGAAATGAGTGATTTCAGACATCACTTTGTGTCCTCACAGTCACAGGCATTTTCAGTGTATTGAGTCACAACAGGGTCAGTCGAGTCACAGCGATTTCATCTGTCCCATGACAGAGTAGGCCGACTCAATAGGCTCTCTATTTTGGATCGTAAAGGGAACTACTATCACAAACGCCACAAAGGGAGCATGAGACAAGACCTGATAGCTATTCAAAACAATGAGGAACAGTAGCTGCTTTACGAATTTAAAGGCTACTGTCCACGGCTTATCAGAACCGCATACATTGTGTGTGTTTCTGTGTGTTCGTGTGATAATCCAAGGGATGTAGCCTTGTGCCAAGATTAACAGCTGCCACCTTGCACATAGAAGTGGCTGTAATGAGAGCACAATGCTTTAATTCACCATTTCCCTGTTGATGGTGGACACAGGACTCCATTCTCCCTCTACTTAAAACACACGCACATACACACAATCTCGCTCCTCGGTTACACAGACTATAGCTTAAAGCTTCAAATATGACAAACTGCTAATTACTGTTATATATGTTGAGGATTATAAACCAAACCGTAGACACTCAAACTGTTGTGTTTTGTTTCTCTCCCTAATCTACATTTTTCCTTTAAATGATTTACTACTACTACTACTACTACTACTACTACTACTACTACTACTACTACTACTACTACTACACTGTGAGGTCAAGCAGCATTGAGGAACTCATGTTGCAATGGCTAAACGTAGAAAATGTAACAGGTTAACAGCTCAGACAATGTCCAGCAGTGAACAGTATTTTGCACACAGTATATTAATATCAGTGTGTGTGAAGCCACGATAGATGTGGATGGAAAAATAACAAACAAAAATACAACATGTATTTAAAACTAGGCCAACACCAAGGCCACCACGGTGAAGGATTAACTGAGCCGTGCCCGTCGAAGCTCCTTTTAATAATGAGTGAGTGCATCTCATCTCGTCTCATCTCAAGTTCTCCTGTTTCCTATTTTTGCTGTTTTTTTTCATGTGGTTCCATCTCTCATGCTGTTTCCGTCTCTACCAGCGCTCTGAATATTCCCTGCCAACACAAACATCACATCTTGTCTGATGTCTGTCATTTTCTTTCTTACTCTGCCAGATCAAAACTCTATTCAAAAACTGTTTACATGAATTTTCATTCGTAAATAAAATGCAAAGGCCTTTTCCTTTAAATGCTTGATGGAGGGAAAATGAAACTAAATGAAAGGACGAGCCAGCCAGTTGTCCTTTAAGCGCCCCAGACAGATTCTCCTCTCTCTCCTGCTGTCTAGAGTGATTCTGACCACCTACAGCAGTCTGCAGCAGCCCATTGCCACCAGACTGAGCCAGAGAGAAAGAAAGAGAGGGAACAGACAGCTGGGTGTCTGTAAGAAACAAAGAGCTGAACTGTGCGGGATGAAAGGAAAAGCAGAGGCAAAGAAGACAGAACTGGGAAACAGACGTAAAAAAAAAAATGATTCAAAACGACATCCCACTCAGCTGATGCAGTTAGGACTTCAATGAGCTTTCCAGTCTATTATGCAGAAATGTAAATACAGTCAGTATCTGTGTCCATTTGTGCTGCCTGGTGGTTTCCTTTTGGATGTTTGTGGGGTTTGCCTGAATAAAGAAGGAAACCAATGAACAAACAATGAACACACAGAGGCTCTTACTGAGGAATACTAGTGTCAAAATCTGATCACTAGTGCTTGAAATAATGTGTGCAATTTATCGATTAATAGATTAATTAGAATTAAATTAAGTTGGCTAAACCTTAAAACCACCCAGCATTAAGTGATCCTTGAAGCGTATTCGCTTGCCACAGAGCAAACAGAGCAAAACAATCACACTGCACAAAATAGTGATGAGTACACCAAATACACTGGGTTACTTAAGCTATCCAGTTTTTTTCGACATCATGAGTTCACTGTAGCTGGCTCAGCTCTGACGTCGGTCCAACTCATTAAGATGGAAAAGTCACTCATGACTGTTGCTGACATGTCATCATATCACAAACGTTACTGCCTCAGCCAGAATGAAAGAGAGATACAGCAGCATGACAGAGAGGGTACACTAGAGTACAGTAGTGTGACAAAGCACATGCCACACTTTTATTTTTACACATTGGACCAGATACTATTAAATATACTGTATGTAAAGAATAATAATAAGAATAATTTTCAAATAAAACTATAAGCCAGTGCCAATGAGTCAGGGTGAGGACGGAGAAAACAGGAAGTAAAAATAATTAAATTTCATATTTGACATAAGCAAATCTCTCTGAAAACAAATCAACACTCAAATTTAAATACCCCAAAACGTATCTTCACGTAGACAGTGCTGCCGACGCTTTCTTTGACCCAGGGTCATTGCACAGCACTGCCTGCTCTACAGAGATATTCACTTCTAAATGTTTCACGCCCTTCTACCGAGTCACACTGACATTATTTCTTCTTGATTAATAAGATTTGGAGCCTTGTTACACGTCATAACGTCTACCTGAAGCACTGAGAAGAGCATGGTGTGAAAAAGTGTACAGGAGCAGGGAGGGAGAGGGCTGGATGGAGCAGAGTGAACTGAATTAGATTCTCAGTTGTCTATTGTAACTTTAAGTTCCAATTCTGCTCGAACAAAACATGGTCAATCCTCCCAGAGAGAGAGCAATATGGTTTATGTACAGTATTATTGGCATCAGTGAAGATGATTTGCTTGTAATAAATAGGAAAAGCTGTAGAAAAGATCCATTTCTTCCAGCGTAGAACAAAATCTATTAAAGTACAAGTCGCTCTGATGAAATGATCTCCTGGAAATACCAAATAAAAAACAACACAGATGTTGGCAAAATTAAAGGATATTGTTTAAAGGATGGGAGGACAGTCTAAATCCCTGCTCTGGGTAATGGCATGTCTTCCCAAAAAACGGATATACAGCATGTTTAATTATTGCCTCTCCTGCACTGTTGTCTCGGAAGCAATGACCCTGAGTTAAACTGGGACCCTCCCCCCTCTACCAGTCTCTACTGGAGAAGATTAAATATATTAAAAAAAAAAAAATCACTGGACAGCAAATCTCCAAAGCCATTTTGATAAAACTAACCTTTTTTGCCTACTTTCAGTTGCCTGTCTGCTGCGAATGTATGAACCATCAAGCTGGACAACAGGACACATCGGGAGGTATTGGCAGGTTACGCTGAACTCCCTGGGTGATCAGGGGTGTGGGCTGATGGATGGTCCTAAGAGGTCAAAGGTCAGAGTGAGGAGTCACAGTTATATACCAGCTGATCACATGTGGAGCTAAAAATCCGGACGTTTAAAATAAAAAAAAATAAAAAACTTTTCTGGTATTTCCTCAAACAGCTGCATGTCAGTCAGTGAGGCAGGAAATGGATGACTATCAGACACGCCGAGCACAATAGATGGACACGACCTTAACACTGTATGTTCATCATAAACTGCAAAAACCATAGCTGTCTGAGATTTGATGATGATGAAATACAAAGACATATAAGTCACACCAGGCCAGCGAGAAAGGGAGGATGTGAGATAAGAAGAAAGAGAAAGTTGTGGAAAGAAGAGGCAGAGAAGTGGAGGAGGCTAAACGTCTTTACGTCTCGTTTTGACACGGTCGACACAGAAGCGCTGACAGCGTGTTGATATAAGCCCGTAAGCTGACGAAGTGTTGGAATGAACATGTGCTTTAAACGGAGAAAGACTAGAGGACATCTTAATGAGAGCGTGCCAGTCATCTGGCTGCCGGACAGGTTCAGCCTTGGGTTACACACATTCACCACTGCCACTCAGGCGGAGAGGAAATGGATCAGTTTAGAGCATGTAGCTCTCTTCACATATAGATATTAATATTTAAAGATGAGGACAGAAGTGGAAGAGGTTTCACAGGTTTCCAGAGCCCAAATCGATGTTTAGAATTGTCTCTGCTTTCGTCAACCAACATTTAAAAATGCAAATATTCACTTCACCGTCATAAGCAACAATTAAAGACATTAAAAAGTAGATGACACAGAATATGTTTTATGAGAAAACACATTTGTTAGGGATAAAAAATGATATGATGATGATGATAAAGATAAATAGTGTTGAGGAAAAGTCTAATTTCATTGGGAACCAGTCTAAAAGTGTCTTCGGATGCTTTCAGACACAGTAATCATCGGCAGCTCCTCAGAAAACAAAAGCACTTTCTCCTCCATCATGTCTTCGAGCCTCATTTGTAGTAGCGTATGTCCATCAGTTACTACATAAGAATAGTATCAAGTAGTTGTATTTGTTTTTGCATTCAGATAAAAGCATGAAATATGATCAACATTAGCTGACCTCTTTAGCCTTTTTACTTCAGCCTCATTACTTCTTGAACAAGAGCCCGGAGCAGCACGCGAACACGCCCGCTTGTTTTCCAACCATCAGTTTTATTTCATTCTGTTCAGTCAATCAAAACCTGGAAAAAAAGACCAATTCACTTGAGCCAATTAATCAGCAGTGGCTCAGGCAGGGACGACTGGAAAACAAGCAGGACCCCTGCTGTAATGTTTCAGAGTCTGGTTCTTCCATGCTGCACAGGTGTGTCGATAAACTGTTTCTACCTATGTACACTATTGCAGAGTATCATTCAAATCATGATTATACGGCTTCATATAAAAAAAAGGAGGAATGGAAATCCAAACTGAATCGTGCACAATTTACTCTTAGCCCCTTGTTTTGCTTTTGAGTTCAGTTTCAGCTTGTATTTCTATATATTTACACACTTTGTGACTCACGAACATCTCTTGTATCAGCCTTTCCTCTTAGCTGTGTTTGTCATGTTTCAAAATGAGAAAAAAACTGAATAAAAGCTAATATTTACAGCAGTACGGTGCAGCAAGCAAACAAATGCATTAGAGGAGACAGGAAGTCCTTAAGATCATATAAAAGCAGAGAAAGCTGCCAGCAGCACACATCACACAGGCACACGTCCAGGATATGACACACAGACGAAGAGCTCATCTCATCTTGCAGGTCTTCAGAGTCCGGCTGGTAAACTGTAACACCCCCTCCTCTCCCACAGTCGGTTCTCACCAGTTCAACGGCAATAAAATCCAATCTCAGCGTTTTTCCAATGGTGCTCACACACACACAGAGACACACTTCATTTAAATCTTTCAGCGCAGGAGTTCTGTTTTCATCTTCATCCTAACACTAAGGTTTGTACTCTATTTGTTGATTGCAGTGATAAAATAAGAAACCAGGTTAAATTACAACGTGATATTACACAGTAGTGACACATTAGTTCCCACCCTGATCACTCAGAGAAGATCATGTCAGGATTTTAACTCTGTGTAGAGTTCCTCCTCACTACTAGCTGCTGTCAATGCTTCCGATCTGCAAAGACTACATGCACACACTCCCAACACATCAGTCAAAACACCACAACTCTTCCATTTCATCGCCCACTGAAGTCAAAGGATGAAATGTTAAAGCCAGTTCCAAGCCAACAGTCACCTGGATTTCTGTCTAGTTTGGTTTTTGTTTGTTTGTTATTAAATATTTGACATAGTAAAATTGAACACTGAAACAATTTCTGTATTTTCAAAATATCTCGGCCACACTGAGAAAACTTCTCTCCTCCAGATCTGTCTGATGTTGGAATAAAGACATGCAGACATGGATCCATGTCACACAGTAAATGTAAATATGTACTGCTGAGTATAAGCGTGATGTTCATACAACATGTCCCATCACAAACGACACCACATGTAGCTCAGAAAGGAGCGTTGTTAACCAACCGTCAGCCATGACTGGACGTCTGTGCTCATACTGCTGCATTTACTGTAAGTGTGAATGCATCAGTGTTACTGGAAAACATGACTGATGTTTTCAGGCCGAACCCGGAAAGTTAAAGGTTAAAGTGTAAAAAATGCTAAATAAGAAATGCTGTGTGTTAGTATGTGTGTGTGTGAATTCCTGAATTCCAGTGGGCCAGCAGAGCTCACAGGAACTGAGCCCACACAGACACAAACATCTGCCAAGAACTCGTGCACACAGAGACAGAGTGCCGAGACATTTAATGCAGCACTCTGAGGTGTGTGTGTGTGTGTGTGTGTGTGTGTGTGTGTGTGTGTGTGTGTGTAAGGACCAAAATGATGAAAATATGCAGCAATGTCACGTTTCAGCAATTTTACAATAATTCTCTAA
>OMLM01012039.1:65333-83028 GCA_900302695.1 Helostoma temminkii
CACACACACACACACACACCACTTAGAGAAGCTGTATTGATTAAAGTCTCCTCCTCAACCAATCAGACATCAACTAAGCATCTGTTGCCGTGGTTACAGGCGCTGGGAATCGATGTGTGCCATGTGCATCTTACATCGTATCACTGATCTAGTTTTCTGCGCTGCATCTTAGATCAACTTCAATCAAGGAGTTACTTCAGTTATTCCTCTGCAGTGGGAATCTCTTAAATCCATGTTTTTAAGCTGCAGATCCAGCTGTTTAAGCAGAATTCATAGTGTCGTTGCTGATAAAAACATTTACTAAACATACACTAAAATGAAAAGGTGTCTCTGGGTGTTTTGAGACTGATGTAAAGCTTCTGTAGACCAGAAAACACGAGTTAACAATCACAAAGCTTGTGTGGTAAATATCAGCTTGGGTCTGAGAGAAGATCTATTTTTTAAAAAAGCTTTAGTTGTCACGATTCCTGCCTTTGTGTCCTTTGTGTCACTGACTCCAGCTCTGCACTCCTCGACTCCAGGTTCCAATTCTACACATCCCCAGCCCCGCACTTCACTTCATGTCCCGGCCCTCATCAGCCAGCTCCTGGTTCTGGGCTTCATCCTCCAGTTCCCATCACCAACCTCTCTCTCCCCTCTTCCGTTCCTGGCTCTGGTACGTCCCTGGTTCTGCATCATCTCCACTGCCTTCATTAATAATAAAAATCTTACCAACCTCACTCACCTGGTCCGACTGCTTACTGGGTCCTTAACCTACCCCTGACAATAGCAGCCCTGATACTCTCAGGTTATTCTTCAGACTCCATGCATTACTTGGTCATGTATGATACTAAAATAAATCTCATTACACGTCTATTCTAATATACCACCTGAGAGTTTTTAATATATCTATTGTACCTATAGGTTAAATATCAACATGACCATGGACAGGGTATAAAATTGGCCAAAATGTCGCAGCTATGCTCAGAAATGTTTTTATTTTCATATGAAAAAGATCCTTACAGTATTTTAGCTCAGAAACATGAGTAAACTGCAGTTTTTCTTTTTTTCTTTCTCAAGATGCAGTTAACAAACCCCCGGGAGACAGAAATGACTCTAAGTGATGAGCAGCAAGTCATTATTGATCTGAGCCTGTGTGCAGAGAGAAAATGTCGACCTCCCTGCAGGAAGGCGGGGTGTGTCCCGGACGCCATTTGCCTGAGGTTCAGCCTAACTGAGCATTAGAAAGACCATCTCTCCCTAGTTCTGTGGTTAGTTTGTATGATCATTGTTGGTCTTTTGCTCTCTCTCTACTTCCGACTCAGCCCAACCATTCGTGGCAGATATCCGCCCACACTGCCACTTCTGCTGTGTCATCCAGTGCTTGGACTAGAAGGATTTGTTGTGTTTTCTATCTAATTCTGTAAGGTTCTGACCTTACAATGTAAACTGCATTTAGATGATTTTTGCTATTATTTGGAGCTGAATGAATAAAACTGAGTTGTTTTTTTGTGATAAAACAGAGGAATGACACATGATGTGTTCTAGTGTCTACAATAAGCCACTGACCAGCCAAACTGCTACCATTAAATGTCCAAAAAAGCTCAAAATTACAAATGTGATAGAGATTTGAAATTAATGTCTGCAATAAAAAAAAGTTTGAATCTTGTTAGAAACCAAACACACTGTCGACACAGTTAAAATAGCATATTTACCATGTTCAGGTACTTGATCAGAAGCCAAAAATGCAAAAAAAGACCTCAACAAAATCTGCATCAAATTACACAGCAATCCTTTAAATAGCCGTTCAAATATTTCAGTGTGAATTAAAAGAATGGACTGTTCAATATTTCCATTCTTACCCACAGAATATCATGTAATGTCTACCAAATGCTAAACTCTTTCTTTGGTTCTTCTCTTGCTGTTGCACATGTAGAACATGTAGATGTGAGTCAGAGCTGCAGACAAGCTCTGTCCAAGGTTTCTCTCCCATAACCCGAGTGATGCCAACAGAAACACCCCAGTGTGTTTCCATTAAAGCAGCTTAGCTCAGAACTCCTGCACCAGTAGATCTGCCCACAGCTTTGGCTCTTAAGGTGCGGTCAGCTGAACACTATCCAGGAGAGTTATAGCTGAGGTACTACTGGACACCGCAAAACTGTGGAAAATGAAAGACAAGAAGCTAATAACATGAGCAGGAGCAACAGCCAGGCTTAAAGATGCACAGGCTACAACACGAGCAAGAAAACCTGCATCTAAAATGTCGACAAAGTGACCACAGACGTACCATCAGCTGTGTGTGTAACCGCTGCACAGTTACCCAACATCAACATCCTACTTTCCAAACAATGCTACAAAAAGCCCTCAAACCTCGCCAGGGTCACAGTGCCACTAATGGCTCCATCATGCTCATTGATTCTCCAGTTTCCACCCCTGTTTCCCGTCGCTCCAGAGATGCGTTCTGGGATCTGTGTCTGCGTGACGACAATCAATACCATCCTTTCCGTTTGGTGCATTAGACGACAGTACTTTTATTTGCAAATAATCAATGCGCGCATCTTCTGCTGCAATAGAAATCTGACCATTGCTGATCCACTTTACATGAGAAATGTCAGTGTAGATTAGACTAAATGATTTGACATCAATGTGGAAAAACCGCCATCGAATGAAGTGCAAACAGACAGAAGGTACTTCTGAGTGAACTTTACAACAAGCTTATTTCATACTGCAGTCTGCAGACTGGTTGTGACAGTCCATACAAAAAAAGTAAGGACCAATTACATGGTCCCAAAGATGTAATCCTTTTTTAATTTAATACTGCTTTTTTAAAATCATACAGAAGGGCTGAGTAACGTTTGCTGCCCGACAGTTCCTCGTGCATAATTTCTGCACTGTAATGAATGGTGGCGGTGTTTTGGTAAGATTAAAGTAAAGCACGTCTGGCTCTAATAATGGCCCTCACAGAGCTGGACCAACAAGAACCAAACACGTCAGGATGTGTGCATGTGCTTACACGGACAACAAGAGATTTTTGATACAGAGGCTAAACCTGGCTCCTGACAGTTCAGGCTTTTATGATGCTCGCTGGACAGCTTTGTAAATCAGAGCTGAATGAATACACGGGTTAAGTGAGTGAACACTTGGCCACTTCCTCTCTGCAGGCTGCCACTTTGGAACTGCCACACCTTCAGTGAAGGACAAAACAGGTCAAGCAGCTAACAAATGCATTTATGTGTTTGTTTGACTGGGGGTGTAAAAATACACAGGAGCACTTCCGGTCAGTGCGGACAGAGACAAACGGCTCAGAGAAAAAAAAGGTTGTCACATAACCAGAAGGAAGCAAAGAAGGGCAAAACAGGAGCGCCCACAAAAATGACCAGTATGCTGTTTTTAAAAAAGAAAAAAAATGGAAATGGAAATTGAAAATCAGCGGACAACGTGTTGAATTGTGCGTCTGCTCGTAAACTTCCTGCAGAAGCAGTGGAATCTAAAATGACACACTCACTTTCTGTGGCTTTTATTGTCTTTATCAGTGTTTTAACCTTAAATGGACTCATTTTTAATTTTGACAACAATTCATGAAGAGACTAAACCAACAATGACTAATTTTATTTAAACAAACATTGCCTTAATAGCCACTGCTGGAGCACTTATTGTTGAAGTTGTTTCTGCTCTGCCCATCAAACTAGCATTCTGTGTAAACACTAAAAGTGTTAGTGAAGATGGTTGGATGGATACTGAGTGAGTCTACATGGCCAATAATTAAACAACTACTCTTCTGTGGCCCAAAAAGCTTTATAAAATATAAGTTTAATCATCTATTTTTATAGGTCTGGTGTAATGTTGCACATGGGTTCAGTCAGAGACAGCATACAATATGTGCAATAGCAAACCAGGGGAAGAGAAGAGTTCCTTTAATACAATTGTATTGATCTTGTATGAGTCTGCAGAGTACTGTTAAGTCCAGTGCACACTTTCAATGCCAGCGCAGGCAACGGTGTACCAAGAAGTTGTCGAGGTTGAGGAAGTAGATGAAGCATCAGAGCTATATATATATATAAGGGAGTTCATTATAGAGCAGCCTGTACATCAAACTATTTTAGAGGCTTTTAAATATAAATTATATTATGTTTATAAGTAGTTTTGTTGACTGCTTTAAAAAAAAGTGATGAAACTATTCCTGGTTTTCTGCTTAAATTGGTCTGGTTCAGTAAAGACATGAAAGAGGTTTTATCAGCTTGGAAATGTTTGTTGATATTAGTGAAAATTGCAATAACTCTAGAAAGCAGTATTCATACTGAGAGTGATTCACTGGTAAAAACTAAAGTAATGTCCAGATATTGTTCCAAACAATAAATTCTGAAAGCGCTATCGCTTTAATTAATCTGCTGGTTTTCCATGATGCATGCATGATGGTGCATTATCAACATTATGTCTGGTGATTAGTTTGCCGAGGTAAACTAAACATTAATTGTGTTGATCACAGTTACGCAATGTGTTACCAATGGTAATTTATAGGCCTATTGCCAGCATATATGCAGTATGAGCAGTATGAGTGGCCAAACCTGGTTCCCCAAAAACACTGAGAAAAACACTTTTCCTACAGAAATTCCTACAGTAGCAGACAGTGAAAGCAACATTCAACCCACAATGCAGCAGCCTGTTTTGAAAGAGTGTCAAGTAGTGGTGGTAGTAATCTATGATAAATCTAACAACATGTCTTTCCCAACCCAGAAATGTGAAACTGACAATGACAGCCGTCTGCCTGGATGCCAAACCAGAAGGAAAACTGGGTGCACTGCAGTACTTAAAGATTACAGTTTGCAGAGGTTCCACATTAAAACAGACCAGACTTTCCTCACTAACTTCTCCGAAGGCTACAGACGTGTGATGCATTGGCACCGTACAAACCTGGCTGAAGTGCCAACAAATGCTAATACAGTGCACTTTTTATTTTATGCACCTTCTAGGACAGACACGATCAAAATGTTCATTTTTATAATCAAAGGTGAAATACAGTATTGCTTTGACCTCAGTTACATATTTTATATTCTCTTTCTGACACGTCTGTGACCACAGTTTATAGTGAAACACTGAATAAACATTACTTGTTTTTCAGTACATTTATCTGTGTTGGTTTCAAATTTGCTGTTACCAACCGCTAGACTGGTGCTAAAAATGTCTGGCTTAGTCAGCTCACTTTGAAAATCTGACTAATTGAAAAGCTGTGGCGTATTTAAACAGCTGTTGAAATCTACTACACTACAGCTGGGATAATTAATCTGTAAAAAAGAATGCGTGTGCCACAGAGGAAAAGGAAGATGCAAATGTACAGGAACGAAAGCTTGTGAAGACAACAAATCACTTCAGGGTTGACTCCTGTCACCACGAGTCACGAGACGAACTAAGACAACGCGTGTATTGAGAAGTGGCATCATACAAGTGACGGGAAGAGGAACCGTCACGTTCTCCGCAGTCAGCAAGGACAAACGGAGGAAGAGCAGAGATGGAGGTCTTCAGTTAGCCGTGACCAGATACAACATCCGTTCAGTTGAATGCTTCTCAAGACCATTTCACTCAATAAACTGGACATAAAATGAAACTTTACAGGTCAAACACACTTGATGAAAGGTACAACACTTTAAGAGACTGTAATTAATAAATCGTTTGTTGTCTAGGCCTCAGTTGGCCTGAGGCAGAATAGAAGCAGTAGTAGGAAGGTGGATTGGGTGGGTTCAAAATCTAACATCAATGGACAAAAATAAGAAGAATGCGCCCCGACCAGATGTCTGAGCTCTGACAGGATCCCAGCCTTGACCTCTGACTCGGCAGCAGCTCTGCTGACAACATGTTCGACCGGGTCTTGCGGCCACTTTCCAAACACATTTCCAAGCAAATGAGGCGTTTCACGAAGGGAAGCTTTGTCCTTTAATGGTTATGTGGCGCTACACTTTCCGACAATGTCGATTGTTGACATTATGATTTGTTTTCTGAGGAAGACCTGTATTGTTTGCCTCCAGCCCACCTATTGTGTGTAACAGACCTTGCGTTTTTGGAAATTCAACCAGGTTGGACACAAAAACAATACAAGAGTTTTGCTTGTGTACATTCCCTGGCAGTCTCTCACATCATCTTTCACCCTGTCTTTCCTCTCTCTCTCTCTCTCTCTCTCTCTCTCTCTCTCTCTCTCTCTCTCTCTGAGCTGCTGTGAGTCAGTCAACTGTGAAATCTATCAAACCCCTGAATTAAAACAAGTCTTTGTAGCTAAAATCCCACAATATGGTTTATATTTTCTTTATCTCTTTACTTACATCTGCCAGGGTGGTTCAAGAGTGGAATTTACTACATCTGCCCTTAAAATAACTCACTGTGCACGATGGGCAGACCTCTAACACAGTCCAAACATATGAGAGGTAAATGTTACTGTCTTCCACATTAGTAAACAATCTTTTAAAAGTTTCTAAACTCTCTGAAGTGAAGCTTTGTTATTTTCTCTGACAAACAACAGCTGAAACTGTTTCTGAGGTTTGTCAGGATCGTTTTTTATTTTTAGTATTTATTCAATTATAATAAACAATCAGTTGTTCATTATAATTTAACTATTTTGGGGCAAATTTTATTTTATTAACTTGCACATCAGTTGGATGTCTATGGGCCATCACCATCCAGTATAAAATCAGTTTATTTCAGTAAAGTAATAGTATTTATGACATAGGTTACTCTGCTTAATACTGTGCCTTCAGTACGTGTCTTTCAGGCTGATACACTCATACAAACAGCAACAGACATGAGTGAAAATTAAGCCCCACTCTTCAGCACACCTGCATCGAATTACACTGGAATAGTTTGATCAACCTTAACTATCAGTGTTGCTGCACAGTCACTGATGGTGCAAAGAGTTACACACTTTACAGACATGGGAGTGTTTGAACTGCACTAAAACTACTAAATCTACTTAATGAGGAAGAAATTAAAGCAAATAATAAGATATCACTTGCAGACTGACCCTAGGTCACTAATCTAGAGTATGATGCATGCATGCAACAGTCTCCTACTGGATTTGTTATGGGCCCCCTGTGGTTCCCTGTGCTCTGCTCCCTGTGCTCTGTCTACTATGACCAAGCTTGCACGAAGGGCCTGAGGTAATAACGAAAAATATAGCTTCTTCTGTCTTTTGGAAATGGTTCGAGGATTCTGATGCAAATAAAACATCTGTGCATTGAACTGAATTTCTTGCACCACCTCAAGAGAAACACAACCAGCATTAGATGGAGAACATGGCAGGTGTTACAGTAAGCAAACTCTTATTTCAAAAAGATTCTCCCTAACAAGAAGTAAACACTAGACCAAAGAGGTGAAACATACGGGAGTTGGCACTTAGTAAAAGACATGATTCCAGTGCAAACTGTTGAGTTTACCTGAATTGTAAAAAGTGGGCCACAGATATTACCTGATGTGATGGAAATATTTAATTCCTTTCCTTTTTTGTCTACTTAGTTTTTTTCTGCAGTATTTTCTGATGTCTGACTTTTTTGTGTGTTTGACAAGTGTTACTACAAAATCATCCTGAATGAAACATAAACACCACCGTTCACACCCATGGTAATAATATATTAGTGAACAGGGGTTCATTAAAGTTATTAGGATTAATCCTTGACATTGACATTGACATTTTCTGTCATCTATTCAGTCTGCACCTAATTAGTAGATAGTCCTGCAGCTGCACGAGATAAAACAGCATCCAAAGTGATCCTGGTTGTTCTGCCTCCTCAGGTTCTTCGTGAACTTTCCATCAGCCAAACAGTACTTCAGCCAGTTCCAAGACATGGAGGATCCTGAGGAGATGGAACGAAGCAGCCAACTCCGCCAGCATGCCCGACGGGTGATGAACGCCATTAATACTGTGGTGGAGAACCTCCATGACGCAGAGAAGGTGTCATCAGTGCTGTCCCTGGTGGGAAAGGCCCACGCAATCAAGCACAAGGTGGAACCCGTGTACTTCAAGGTAACTTCAGGATATTAACCACTCTCTGCTACTAACAAACTTTATGATTCTGACACATTCTGCTTTACTGTTTTTCTGTATTTCCCAGATTCATTGCTGCCAAAAATCTCTTACAATACACTGTTGCAGTAATTGTTGCTTTGCTGCCAGTTTTGGCAACTTGACTGGTGTACATCAAAGAAAATAGCCTTCTTGCTTCAGCAGCTCGTTGAAATATGAAGGGACCTCATTTCACCTTGAAGAATTTTCTCATTACCAGTCTAATATCGCTGGGGATTGTTCCGCCTATTTAAATTTACCAAGGCCAAAACACCATGTTTTGCTTTTGAGTTTCAACTGTTGAAACAACTGTTATGTGCAAATACGTCAAAATATTGTCAACCTGTGTGTATTGTTTTATATGAAATTTAAATATTACTCTCTACTCAGGCAACATATTTCAGCTTCTTCAGGTTTTCTTGATCACAGATGATCTGTATGATGCAAAAAGTAATCACATGACAGAGAACCTGCTCAAGCTTTATTCAGGAATTGTTACACTTGTTACACTGACATTTATTTTAACAAAGGAAGAAATTATCAGCTGGAGTTACTCTTCACAAATGAAATGTCAGAAGTGTTAATTGCAACATTGTATAAAAATACAGATTAATTTCTGCTTCGGTAATACGACAACAAAGAACAATGTGTAGTAGCACAGAAACAACAACAAACTGTACAAAGCAGTAAATCAATATTGTTCAGGACATGCCATAAACACAAAAGTACCATGTGGCAGTCGATTATGAAACAGTTGTCAAAGGCAATAATATTAATGTTGATATGACTCCAGTACATTACTGATGTACTAACTGTGTAGGCGGTAAGTCTGAATCAGAATAGATATCATCAAGAGATCCAATGTTTAATTTCAACCATATGGTTGCATAATTTCAATATGCTTCCCTCTTCATCTGATTGAAGAGGGAAGCATATGCTTCCCGTACTCAAGTATTCTGAATGTTGTATGCAGTTGGTTCATAAATGCAGCTGTGAAGGGAACACATCACCGGCATTCGAGCTTGACTTCCGACTGCCTTTAGAGTACGTTGTAAGATTGAATTGATCACTTAGTGAATAAATCATTTAGCAGATCAGTCTCCCACACATACAGGTCATCATTTAGTACTTTGGTGACTCTCTGTTTTATCGCGATGACAGATTTTAGTGTTTGTTTGGTGATAGCGTGAAAAGAACTGCTGCCAAAATGTAGTTAATTCTTTTCTAAGTAAGTTGTAGTTTTTATTGCCACACAAATGTAAGATTTGAGGTGTCCCCAGTTCTCACAGTTTTATTGCTGTAGTCTAACACACTGCTGCTCGTCTACTGCATTTAAATGGACCCTACTCTCTTTATTTGGGCTTTCCCTCTACATCTTCTCTTTGACTCCACAGATGAGTTGTTCCTTTTCTCTACTCTGTCATTTTTGTTCCTTTTGTGTTGCCAGTCCACCAACTACTTTCATGTTTTACTGTTATCATTTTCAATTCTCACCTGTCTCGCCCACTTAACTGCAACAGCGGATTGGATTCTTTTTCTCTACCGCTCTGCTCCCATTTTAGCTACAGAATACAATTTCCCAGCATTATTCTCTCTGCCCTCCACCTGCCTTTATCTTGTAAGCCACATATTTCCACTCTCTTTTTCATGCAAGTGCCCTCTCTTTTCCTGTTATTCAAGTTTCTTTCTCTCCACCTTATTCCAGATCCTGAGCGGTGTAATGCTGGAGGTGTTGTCTGAAGATTTTCCAGAATTCTTCACGGCCGAGGTGCAACTGGTGTGGACCAAACTGATGGCGGCACTGTACTGGCACGTGACAGGGGCCTACACAGAGGTGGGCTGGCTCCAGGTCTCCAGCTCAGCAGTGTGAGGGGTTAGGAGGAAAAGGGTGTAAAAGAGTTTCCAGTGGACTTAATGAAATGAAAAAAGAAAGAAAATTATGTGTTTGTGATTATGTAAAATGTGGAAGATAAGTGGAAAGGCAGGGGGTTCTGTGAGGACGGTTTCGCAGACATGGATAAGGTTAATGTGATAATCCACACAACTTTGTACTTTATTTTGGTGCTAAGTCTTCATAGATGTGGTGGAAACCAGTGATGAAGCCACACACACTTTTAATTTCCTGAAGTTTTATCTCATGGTAGTGGTGCTTTACTGTGTATTCTTGTCACTGAAGCTGGCACGGTTAATGCTTTGTTCCTGACAAACTGCTTCCAGAAACAGTTGTCACGTAATTTCCTCTGTAGCAAGGTGTCTTACCCACTGAAATGTACCAAGTTCATCTACCAAGATAAGAAAATGAAAAAATTGAAGATTAGATAATTACTGTTACATTCACTGACCACTACCCCCTCACTCCAAAGCAGTTTAGCTGTTGTTTGGCCCGTAAAGCTTTCTTGTCTATTATAGCCATGGCAATAATAACAGTGGTAAGTTAATACATCAGAAATTGTTAGATCTGTGTGAAAAAAAAAGTTCCTTGAATACAGGCAGGTGTAGATGAAAACAGTCTTAGCTGAGAGCCATTGCTTTGTGACTAGGAGTTATTTAGACTGAGTCTAATTAACATTGTAAGAAAATGAAAAATGCTATCTCTGACTGGCTTTTCTTAAACCAGCTAAATAGTTTACTAATGCACTTTAATGGTACATAAAAACCTGTGTGGCATCATGATAAAAGACTGAGACTGAAGTTTAATTATCCAGGCAGAAGAAATGGAAATAACTGGTTTTCCTGTTTTGGAGGAAAGCTGATTAGCCTTAGTGTTATTTAGTAATCAAAGTAAAACTATTGTATGTGGAAAAGTACTGTAGTACTGTAGTAAGTACTGCTACCGTACTGCAACAGTAGCTTTCTGCCTGGTCCGTTTGAAACAAAGTATTTTAAAATATAATGCAGGAGGCAGAGCAACAGCTGTGGTGGACGGGGGTCGTGTGACATTCAGATGCAGACACACTGACAAGATAGGAGATGTAGGGAATGGTAGAAAGGTATTGTTGATTCTCTCTGACATGATGCATTAGAGAAATGACTCACTATCGGGCATTTTCAAATCAATTTGCTGCCACATATGTGACATTACCTCCCCAGATGATTGTTAAAGTCATCAGCACATATGTAATAGACCCCAGACAGGGTCAGAGGATTCAGATGAACAAAAAAAACACATTTTTTTGCACTATATAAATTTGTTAGAAAAGTCACCTGTATGGATTTCATACACAAATATACTTCAAAATACATCTTAATGTGAAGAGGTGCTGTCAGGGTCTCCAGTGCTGCCAGTAGTTAAGAGATATTCAGTTATAAACGTTTTTGAATGAGACTTGTCCCTCTAATCAATCAATCAGAGAATTTTGTGTGATTGTACATTTTGGACCATTCTCATTTATTGTAATTTTAGGAAATTGCTACCTGATGCAGTGAGCAGAACACAGTGGAAAAGTTAGGTGGGGCTGGGCGGAGTGGATTGAATGATACTGATTGACTGAAGAAGATACTGAGTCTAATGCAAGCTTAATAGCTTAAGCTATAATATACAGGTAGGTTAGTAAGTAATGGAACGAAGATGAGGTTTTTGGAATTTGTCCTCTGCCGTGTTGAATTTGGAATGAAACACTTATTTAAAATAATTTTGGTGGTGTGTGTGCAAGTTCCTGGTTTTCTGCATAAATAGGTCCTGAAGTGTGATCTGATCTTCAGCAAAGTCACTTTTGCTCACTTTCTAAGGTGATAAAATGAATATATTATTATATAAAATATAACGTGTACCTAATATAATTATATAAACTTATTATATAATTATTTCTGATAAAAAACAGTCATGACTTTTCATGTCTTTGTTGAGCACATCCCTTAAAAAAAGTTAAGTGAAACACATGTTTAAATAACAGTTTGATCCACCTTATGCAGCATTCACTTCAACCAAACACTTCCTGTCGCTATTAGACCTGCACAAAGTTCAGTTCCTAGCATGTCTGGTGTGCTGTTTTATTTAATGCCATTAGTAGTGCAGCATGTCCTTCCCAAAAATAGTTTCATCTGTCCAAAAAGTGTTGAGCATTGTGAAGTCTCAGGTTGGTCTTTAGCAAACTTCAGGTATGCTGCAATATTTTGTTTGGAGAGTAATGGCTTCCTCTGTGGTGTCCTGCCATGGATACAATGTTTTGTGTGTGGATGACTCGTGAACAGTGATGTTAACCAGCTCCAGTGAATCCTTACAGTCTTCAGCTGTTGCTCTACAGCTATTTTTCCCCTCACTAAGTGTTGGCCGGGTGCTAACACTCCAGCCGATGTTTACTGACATTAGAAGCCTGCTGCCATCACTTTGTATGTTTAATACCTATGTTTGTGTTTTATGAGCTTAGAAATATTGTTTATATTTGTGACTTTGGTGAAGATCAAATCACATTTCATAATCAATTTATGATGAAAACCAGGAAACTGCAAATTGAGGCCCCACAATAAAAGTGACTTTTCAGAAGCAACTGAAAAGACAGGTCTCAGGTAGGTTTTTCTACACTAGTGGTGCACTGTCCCTTTAGCTTTGTCCCCTTGAAGTAACGACAACATGTTTGCTTCAGGTAGTTCGGCAGCTTATGTTAGAGCATATAAACACATATTAAACTTTAGCTCTTGTATCTTGTGTTTTAGTAAAGGTAATCAAAGAGACACCATGCTCCAAACTCTCTGCGTGCCAATGTTATTACATCTAGAGAAATCCCAAGACCTGTCCTGCCTATCCACCATCGTAATAACTGGGGTAGGCATTTATGAACAGTCAGTTGGGGATGGTAGAAACAGATACTTATTTATGCAAATGTTGCGGATTATCACTTTACAGAGTTCATTTCTGTGCAAAACTGCAGTGCGAGAATCATGATTTCACCTCATAATATTGTGAACAGGAGATTTGAAGTTTAGACAAGGGAAGATTTTTAAGCTCTGACAGGGGGCAGTTAGTTATTGAAGCCCCGGCTACGGGACCATGTAGCTGCTGACTGTTAATAGATTCTCTTTGTGTCCTACTACAGTATATCCTCATGTTTAGGGGACGAGTGCCCCTTTCTCTATATATATTGCGTGCTCTTAATGTCTGGTTTAACTTAACAGAGGTGTTGTTTGTATAAGTGTACAGTTGGCAAGTGTGCATACTCTTTTGCCTTTGTTTACAACTCATTGGCACGTTGATCTGTTGATGTGTTAAAGGAGGCTGTTTTTTCTTGGCTTGAAGTCTTGGACTTGCAACAATGCTTTGAGTTTTTTTTTTTTGTTGCCTGTTTCTTCACAAACACACGAGCATTGTGGAGGTGCAGTGGAAAATATCAGCATGTGAACACAATCAGGAGCCACACGTGTGAAGACTGACTCACAGGAATGCTGAAAGACGTCCCCTAAGCTAATATTTACAGGACTGTCAGTTGGTTTACTTCTTCAAAATCCCATCACGGAGACAGGCTGGATTAAAGGCTCTGCTAAGTGCTTTAGCCACTCACTCTGGACATCTATGAAAAATGTTGGCTTAGGTTCCATCAGTCAGTTTCTTTAGATCTAACCGATCCCTCACAGCACCATGCTACAGTAGACGTACATGAAAGTGTGAATTATACTGAGCTCTAACACTGAGGATTTCTTCATATTCAACAAAGGCACCGGTGGAAGCTAATTGTAATAAGCAGACATCACATTTTGTTATCTGCTCCTTCTCAGACATGCTTCGTGCTGTCAAACTAAGTTTTTTTTAAACCTTCCATACCTTCTCCAGTACTTCATACTCTCTTCAGTCAATTCCCACACACACACACACAGCAAATCTGTTTAGGATGGACATTTGATCCAATCTTCAGTTTGCATCTGCTCCAGTGACGTCCTTTGTGTCCCATCAGACCCCCCCTTGGCATCGGCATCTGGCATTAATGAGGAAGTAATGAGTCTCCTTGCCTCTTCATTTGGTCATTCATCTACTGTAACTTCCCATTGCCTCCATTAGGACCGCGTCACTGAGAGCAAAAACAATTATGACTGGACAGATGGTCTTAAACTCACCACACCATGGCAGCCATTCACAACAATACCTCACAAAAATCGATTTCATTCACTGGGAAAGAAATCTGCACATCTACATTCAGAAATAAAAAACATTTACATAATGCTTTTAGCGACTTTCAAAGGTTACTAATTCCAAAATATGCATTAAAATATTAAAATTAAAAGAAATAAGATACTAAAAGAGCTAATTAAATTTTATTGAGATATAAATAATAATAATTATTACTATTGTTACATTAATATACTTATCTACTAATATACTATATTAGTTTCTAATTCGTTTCTTGTTTAAGTGCCAGTGCAAATATTGCTGCACAACGTGCAAAATGTGACATAATAGCATTGGTAGCATCAAAACACTCTTTTTTCATTATATTTTGCAAATAAATTTGGCACAGGTGGAACTACAGTAATAACATTAACAGTGGCGCTGTACCAGCAATCACTGCTGTGCAGCAATTAAAATGCAGTTAGATTCACTTCACTTCAATTTCACTCCACGTCTTTGCCCTGGTCATGTGTTTCTCCTGCAGTTTCTCCTGTGAGTGTATCTACCTGGTGTTATGTATATTTTCACAGTGTGCTTAAAACAAATAATTGATACATTTGAAAACATTAAAAAATCTAATACGAAAAGATTTGCTATGATGATTAAAATATGATTGCAACCATAGCTTTAATAAATCCATTTACATACAAGTCTTTCTCAGAAGTTTATGAAAAGTTTGCGTTAAACAAGTTCATTTTAAGTTGAACTGGAGTGACAAAGCCAGACTAGTAGAGGAGCCAACAAACATTAAAACATTAACTTTTGAAGCAGTAAACCACTCATAAATGATTTGGCCTCAAGCACCACTAGAGTTCCACTGAAATCTTGTTTATTAAACTTCATTGTGTGAAATCCATCCAACACACACAATGAAGAATTAACTGTTTCTCTTAGCTGCAGGTTTTGTCTCTGTGTTTGACTATGCAGCAGGTTCCTCATCACACTACAGTATAAACATGGTTAGGTGCACTCAGTTTCCTTACCACTTTTCTTTCTCACACACACATAGACTTGTATAAAATCAACGGTGTTGTGCATGTCCTCACATGCAGAGTGTATTACAGCTAAATAATTCATTTCACACATTCATTGTCTTTCTGCAAATAAGGGCATAAGTGGAACTATGTGTTTTTGTTGTGAAATGTTTCTGTCAATCTGTTGAAAAGTTAGGACTTTATATTTTTATAAATATACTAAGTATAACTACAAGAAGGAATCTACTGTATGTATTTGAATACTGTATATGAGTATGTCATTGTATACTGCGTTGTTGGTAGGAGCGAGTGCAGTGGCTTTATAGTGTTTTGAGCATGTTTGCACAGCCTACCACAGACTTGTACCTTTCAGACCTGGTGAAAATTAATCATGAGCATCAATAAAATGTACTTGTAAATTTGTCTCTGTCCTACCTGAAATTGTCGATATACAGAAAGTGGATGTGAATGGAAGGTTTTTCTAATGCAAGTCCTACCTACATACCACAGAGGATCACAAGATAGTAACATAGTAATGATGAAATTATCAGTTTTAAAAACAGAAACCCCACTAAATGTAGTCACTTAACAGGTAAAATGTGTAATGCTAAGCAGTCAGTTCTGACACCTAGATAAGAAATTAAATCACCACTGCAAAATACAAACTTTTAATTTGGGAAAATTTGATTTAAAAACGATCTAAAACTATCACATTAGTTTACAAGATGCTAAATGTTCTCGCTCTACCCAAAGGTGTCTGAGTTTGTGAAGTTAGGTGTTTTAACTGTGCTGCTTTAAAGTATGCATCCAGACAAAAAGTAACATCCCTCTTTGGATAACTGTAAAGTTTGAAAACACACTCTTGGCTTTTGATCTTTCCATATGAATCTTGAAATAGTTTGTTTCCATTTGTTAAATTATTTTAGTGATCTTTTTTTTTACTGATAAAGACTGGAAAAGAAACAACATAGTAAGATATACATCTTCTATTTGGTCATGCATACTAAGTGGCGTGGATGACCATCTATTAAAGTCTGTTTTCATTTCTTTTGTTATCAAACTATAATTTATGTTGTAAATTTGTGACCTTCAGTCCTTCGGTATATTTACTTCCAGATATTAAATTATTAATATTCTATTTAAAGAAGACCTTTTTACATATTTTCTTATATGGTTTAGTTTATATTCTGAGTAAAAGCCTTGTTTGAGGAGGAACAGTTTCAGGTTAGGGTCTGGGTTTTAAAAGTGCTGTATATCATGAGTGCAGAGTCATATTCTGTATTTTACATCTTTAATTATGATTCTTGTTATTGTACATCCAACTGCTTGTGCGAGTGGTTCTATGAACAATGTGAAGAGGGTGGGGCTTAGGGGACAACCTTGGCGACAGCCCCATTGCAGGGGAACTGGTCCTGAGAAGTTGCCATTTATCTTACTCCTTGTGATGGGGGATTAATATATAGCTTTTAGGCATTTCTTCATCGTCAGAGCCAAAATGCCTTGTCTATAAAAAGGTGTGACAGTTTGTGATGTCTAGTTTTTGATTGGACCCAGAAAAGCAGTCAGACACATGTTTTTAGAGGATTTATTATGAAAATGAAGGATGATGTTAAGCAGGTGAGGGAACACAGGAACCAGGAGCGGGACAGATAAGTGGATCAGGAACTAAACGCAATTAATAATGAATATGAGTGAAGTGAAGATAGAGGAACCAAGAACAGGAAAACAAGAAATGGTAAGTACAGAGGTCACAATGATAATGTCACTTCTATATCAGTTTCAAGATGGCAGCCTCCTATGGCATTGACTATGCGGGGTTAGCTGAGCTCCAGGTCATGGAACAGATGATGGGAAAATGAATGGCTATAGAGTTGCACACTGAGGACGTATAAGCAGACAATCCAGCAGGATACCGAGGGAAACAGATCTGCTCATAATGGGACTGGCACAGGTGAAAATGGTTAGACTGACTGGGTGTCATGATCGGCGTCTTTGTTTTTCTTTAACATTCCTGGGTTCCTAGTTTCCCTTTGTTTTTGTCTTCTCCTGCCACACACACTTGTCTGGCCACGCCCTGCTCCCAGCCCTGGCACACACACTCACTTACTCGCCCACTCACCCAATTAGCTCCAGCTGCAGTCACTCTAGTTAATCAAGGACTGTATAAATGCCCCTCTCCCACAGTCTATGTTGTCAGATCCTCTGTTGTACCACCTGTGTGATGTGCCATCTGTTGTTCTCCCCCTAAGGTTAGGTCTGTTTAATTCACTCTGGACTCTCATTCTCTAGCATTCATCTGCCTTGTTTGTCTGTATTCCTGTTTACTCCCTTGTGTCTGTTACCTGCCTGTTTTGGACTCACTTGCACTCCCTATCGTACCTTGTCTTCTAACTAACTTGCATTTTCTTTCTGTCTTTAAGATGGCTTATGGTCTAGTATGATATTTACAGTTTTCCTTTTACGTTGCCTAGCTTATAGCACATCATTCATTCATTCATTCATTTTCTATACTGTTTAGTCCCTGCAGGGGTCACGGGAGTGCTGGAGCCTATCCCAGCCAGCTTACGGGCGAGAGGCAGGGTACACCCTGGACAGGTCGCC
>OMLM01012039.1:83048-103490 GCA_900302695.1 Helostoma temminkii
AAGTTTTTGTAAATACACAATGATAAAAATCAGTCAGATCAGTCAGTGCTGTTCTGTGATGTGCCTGGATGCAGTCAGTGAGTTACATTAACACCAATATAATTAACTAGGTGTTCATTCATTCATTCATCGTCTATACCGTTTAGTCCCTGCAGGGGTCACGGGAGTGCTGGAGCCTATCCCAGCCAGCTTACGGGCGAGAGGCAGGGTACACCCTGGACAGGTCGCCAGTCCATCGCAGGGCCACATATAGACAAACAACCATTCACACTCTCACTCTCAGTTACGGGCTATAGCACATCATACTTTTTTTGTATTTGATTGTTTTTTTATTTGTTTGTTAGATCTGTCAGTTGCTTCTTTTTTTTCTTACCACATAGGTTTTCATCTCATAAAGGCCTTTGCAGTGTCCCATAAAACACTTGGTAATACTTTCTCATTGTTATTTTAAAAAAAAAGTCCCTGATTTATAGACATAACATATTTTAAGCAGTCAGGGACATTTAGGAGGCTCCAGACTGTATTCTTAAATTCATCCAGCTGACATTTTGGATATAATCCTGCGTGATCTGATATGTCAATGACTCCTATGTAACAGTCTATAATAATAATAATTCTGTCTGAATTAAAAACATAAAGATAAAAAAAAATCAATCTTTGAGTAGACTGTGTGTGGGTGGTAGATAAATGTAAGCCACCTATCTGATTGATGCAATTCTCTCCATATACCCACCGTGCCAAATTCTTTAAGCAGTTTTCTCACATTATGTTTCTGGGTTCATTATTTTTGATGGGTTTTTAGTGTCTAGGTGGTGCAATAAAACATTCCAGACTCCTCCACAAATTAAAATGCCAGTGGCCTTTTTGGCTATTATATCAAAAATCTTTTTAATTAACTTTTTGTCAAGCCCCGAGGGTCTTCAAACATTCAGTAGTGTTACTTCTTTTAAGTCAAGAGTTCCTTTCATCAGCACATAACGTCCACAATTTGTGTGGCGAACTGGAAAGTCACCTTACTCTAAATTAATATAGCTACCCCTGTGCATGTCTTTTATTATATGATAAATAATATGCATTTCTAAATTTTTTTGTTTTTTGTGTTTGTTTAGCCTATCCAAGATTTTGTGTAGATTTTCCATTTTCATTTTAATTATCAGTTAACCTCTTTTGATTAAATTTTGTAAGATGTGAACATTAAGTGTAATTATATTATATTCCCATAACATTTATCCATCCAACATTTGTGTATTTTTACAGACCTGGTGATACCTTAGGAACACATACAGAAAGGAAAACTGGTTTACAATGGGCCTCACTGACTGCTACCTGGTATAGCTCTCAGTGTGCACATGCACTAGTACAGTCCATTACTCCCTTGAGGAGTACTACTCTGTATAGGCTATTGCATTTCACACCTGATACATATATTAACGCTTCATTATCAACCCAAACAAAAACATACAGTATGTTGAGTCTTATTATATGTTCATTCTGCTCTTTTGCTTGCAAATTCATGCAGAAATGAAATGAGGACATAACCACATCAAAGTATTTTGCCCTTGGATATCAATTTGTGTCTATACTGTGTAATCTCTGTGGAATTCTTTTGGGACGCTCTCCTGATGCATCTTTCTTTCAGAAACTATTGCCAAAAGTTTTGGTGCGTCTGCTTTTATGTGGACATAAACTTTAATGACATCCTATACTTAATCTGTAGGGTTTAATATGGAGTTGGCCCACACCTTGCAGTTATAACAGCTTAAACACTACTGGGAAGGCTTAGAAGTGTGTTTTGGGGAATCTCTGACCATACCTCTAGAGGAATGTGTGAGGTCAGGCACTGATGTTGGACAAGAAGCCAGGTTTGCAGTCTCCGCTCTAATTTATCCCAAAGGTGTTCGGGTGGAGGTCAGGACTGTGTGCAGACCAGTCAAGTTCCTCCACACCAAACTCGTTCATCCATGTGTTTATAGATCATACTTTCTGCGCTGAATTCAATGATTTTGATGGGGTGTTCCAAAACTTTTGTCAATATAGTGTATATTTGTGTCCATTGTCTCCCAGGAGGGTTTTTGTAAACTTCATCATATGTTGAGGGAGCAGGATTATGGTCCCTGTTTCTTTCTGTGATCAGCCCTCTTCTTTAGGTCCTGTCAAACTACGGTGGTGACAGCAGCAGCAGCAGTAGTAGCAGCAGCCTCTGAATTTCCACAGGTTAATCTAGGTCAATGTATTCATGGTGGTATACCTGCTCCTTTTACAATGACTTTCTCTTAACTCTTTTCAATCTACTACTTCACTCTGCTACTCATCATCAAGTCACCATGTAAGTCTGCAGATTGCTATGTCTCTGCCTTTACAGCACCAGTAAAACTAAGCACCACATTGATTATGTACTATGTGTATGTATTATGTGTGTTGCTTCTGACTTAACCTGGCCTAAACTTACTTGACCTAATCTGCTGGTCCAACAGACATGTGCTGCTCATTGTGATTGTTATGTACAGCTAGTAAGTTCGATATGTTAAGTTAAAACTAAACCTTTCTTAGCTTTAGCCATTAGCTGGCTAATTAGATTTAATGATGTTTTATCAGTCACACTGAAGTTAAACAAGTCCAATAAGTGAGACACTAATTTGTATCTTTACAACAAAGCTTCAGTTGATCTCATTGGTTGCGATAAATATTATATCAAATCAGACATACAAAGCATCACTTAACAAGGTTGCTGGGTAACTGTGTGTATCTGTAACTGAGGTGATATTCCAGATAATTCCAGATAAAATTTTAGTGCCTGTCCACACCCACGTGTTTTCCAAATTAACCTATGGAAGTCAGAGTTTGTCCAAGCCTTGTTGTATGTGTTTCATATATTGCTTGTGAATAAAGCTATATGTGCACAGAGATAAGATCAAGGGAAAGTGTTTGTGGTTTGTGTCCTAACAGGCGGAATGGTTAAATGGCTTTAAGACGAAATATATAAGAGTCACATTTAAATCTAATTATGATCTGAGAGAAATAAAGTGGAATTTACATTAATAGAAGATGGTGTCAATCTTTTAAGCCTCAGGAACTGAGAGCAGGAGAGGCTTGCAGTGATGTGCCACTGAAAAAATGAATACTGCTCCTCCATGGGTGGTCGAGTGGTTCATAACGTAGCAGCAGAGCAGAAATGAATCTTTCAGGGCTTTACAAATCTGCAATATTTCAAAGTCAATTGTTTGATACACATGAAACTGCTGCAGTGATCTGAGAACTGGTGTGTTGTTTTTTGCTTTCTCGTGTTGACTGAAGCAGCAGAAGGTAAGGATAATGCATTTTTATGCAGCAACTTGTTTTAAATCTCCTGAGCCAAAGGTGAACATGACCCAGATATCACACATATCTCCTGCCTGCAGGTAGTCTGTGCTGACGTACTGTGCTTGGCAGTCCCACTGTTTCAGGAACAAGAGATAATTAAATGGAATGAGATGTAAATGTTCTTAATCAATGATTAATGGTTGCCTGTTCGCTGCTTGAGGCTCCAGGCGAGACTCTATCTAAGGCTCCAGTGGGAGGTTTGTGGAGGGAGGAAGACATTTTCTCATTTTTGAAATCCGTGCACTAATTTAAACCATACATCTATTCATCAAATAGAAAATAAGAGTATCTGCTGAATCTTATACGGGCTCATATCTTCTGCTTGAATGTAGAGAGGTGTGTAGGGGTTTCATACATGTAATGTCAGTCTTTTACAATCTGAGCATTTTTCACACTAAGTTACTGTGGAGCTGCTTGGATTAAAAAACGAACCATTCCCATGAGAATCAAGGCAGACTCAGAAAATCAATTTAACTTTTAATCTCGCTGCCTGGCTCAAGTAATAGGAGTAAGTAAAACAGGTAAACAACGCCACAAATAGTCATTCTCCCATGAGTGTCTCCACCGGGCACAGTGTGGTCGACAGTGACTTGTCACCATGGCGACACATTTTCTCACTGCCAGATATTGTCATTTGCGGAGAGCACTGGTAACAGGGTCTCATCACATCCCGTGGGACTGATGCACAAACACGTCTGCACAAACCAAGCTAAAAATCACACAGAGGCTAATAAGAATTTCAACTGGGAAGGAACAGCAGACCTTCACTGCTCACTAACAGAAGCCAAAAATAGGAGAACTACCTTGAGATATTACCAGAGCTGAGCTACTTAAGATTTAAGATGCATTAACATCTTATCCTTTAATCATTAGTGTGTGCAGACACACTGACATACATCTGCCTGTGTCAACAGGGGACTGGGATTGACCCATTGTTCTGAACAGTAACTACCATGTAAAATCAGTGTGTTTAAGTTTCAGCTTAAAGCAAATGCAAAGCTGAGTATCTGATTATTTTTTAGCTGTCTGACCTTCAGTGTTTTGGTTCACTCTTCCACAGTGCACTATGTGCTCAGCACGGATGGTGTGTGCAAAAAGCTGAGCGTTTAGCAGCTAAATAAACCAACAAGACCTTCAACTCAAGACCTTCAACTTAAACACCCATACATGTAATTTGTCCATCTCAGCATGTCTTCACAGAGTGGTTCTGTGGTAGCAGGAGTCTGTTATTATTGCACCATAATAGCAGCTGCTACAGGTTTTATATCATGGAAACTATATAAACACCCAGTTGTGATTTTAAAACACTGATGACTTGGGTGTAGCTAGATTGAATTACATTTTGCACGTTCGTATTTCATCTTTACTAATACTTTTTCTTTTAAATTGCTATGACCACAACATGATAAATCTATGCAACATACATGATATAACTGGTAGGTATATTCTATATAGGCATATTCTTTTGTCTGTCTGTTAAACAATTCAAATGCAGCTCAACCATTAACTGCTTAAAACATATTTGCTCTGATAAACATTTTATTCTTCGAGTCAAACAATCCCAGAGCACAACTAGAGCGAACGGCATAAATAACAGCTAGGTGACACTTAAAGCCCCTGATTTTTAGTCACTGGTGAGCCTGAGCAGCTCTCCATCATCGCAAAGGTTGAGGAGAAGCCTGACGAATTTTCCAATTAGGTGCCATGAGCTCATCTCAGAGCTGCAGATGAGATGCACAGCCACATCGCTGCAACTCAACATTCCTCGCAGCCACTTGTGTGAACGTCCATCTGTCTGCCATCCACACACCAGAGGTTTCATGACAGAGCAGCGACAGTGGAGTCACACATGCTGTTGCGGGGAATGTCATCACTGGCTTGAGCATATCCACATCCTGCTGTCTGCAAGAAATAAGACTTCAGCATAATGAGACAGAGAACAATGAGCATAGGAGTTGGTTTGTGCATGTTTGTATCAGCTGTGTGTGTATTCACAGCCACTCCTTGTCTTGGCGCCATCCTCATTTAAAAGTAGACTAATAGTCTTGCATTCAAAATGTTACTAAAGTAAAAGTACAAAAGTATCAATTCAAAAGACTCAATAGTAAAAGTACCTCAATGAAATGTTTCGTGGAGATACAGCTCACGATCTATAATTTCAGCTCTGTGGATCAGTGATTTTTGTTTGATGTGTACTGACACTGATAGAAAATGTCATGGCATCTATTAAAAACATTGCTCTGCACCATTGTCTGAAAAACAATCAGATTATCTAAAAATGGGGAGTCTTTCATAATTGACCATTGTTGGGGAAAGTTTAGTTTGTGTACATGGGACAGATCTGCCTGAACTGCAGTTTTAGTTTGTTGAAAACTGTGTGTCCTTGTCTCAGTCCCTAGTGTTTACTCCTGCATTCATCCCGTCAGTATTTGTTCATTCAGCAGATATCCCCACTGAAGACCGTTCTACTGCCTGATGAATGTACACCATATTTTGTCTCAATGGAGTACTTACACGAATTTGTACTATCCTGGGGTTGTGCATTTAAGTTTTCCAAATCCCACCTGTTGTAGTGCTGTTTTTCAGTTACACTAGACAACAGACTTGGTTGAAATAAAGAGTTTTGAGGCCCTTGTGTATTAATTTTAAGCACCGAAGTAGAAAAACTGGAGCAAGTATGAAACAAGTAATTATGGTAACTACAATACTACAAGATAAATGTTATACCAGACAGACACCTTAGACAACCTGCCGACAGATGTTTAGGTGCACTGGTGTGTATATAGTGGCTGTCTAGGAGTGTGAGGTGCAGGTGTGTAGGCAGGTGATGAAGGTGGCAAGAGAACAACACAGTCTGGTTTAAAAAAGTAATATTACAGCCAGAAAACGGCAGAAACGTCATTTGCAAAAATATCTCAAGTGGTGCTGTTAGAAATCTGTAGGCAGCTGCAATTCATTGGAGATTATGCAGCAAACATCTGAATCATACACAAAAAATGCACACACATCACTACATAGCTTAAATGTGCAGCAGTGCAGTGTCTCATAATGCACCATGTCATCTCCTCTAATCTGGGACTGACTAATCCTCCTACGTTCCTGATCCAGAGAGGCAGAGACAAGACCAGGTCTCCTCATCTGTGGTGAGTGGATTCACTATGGAAAGTTCATGCTGACCCTGCTGTCTCCTTGGCTGCAGGGTGGTGGGCTCTGGGGACCATGTGCACCACCATCATGTTACTATCCACTCTTGCTCTTCTACTGCGCCATCATCTCTTCAGCTCAGCTAAGACGTAAGTTGTTCTTTTTTAAAACCTTTATCCTACAAGGAGTATTCCAGGTGTTCATACTCCTTTTCTTCTACCAAAATAGAAACCACCAACTAAAGATATAACTATTTGCATAAATGTTTCATTTTATTTATTAATAGAAATTAAATAGCATATATATTATAAATTGCCTTAACAGTCAAACAAAGAAAATATAGCGATAGAAACCTTTGTGTGCAGGCATGTGCTTTTTAGTAAAAATAAGAGTACGTACATGTTTGAGCAGTAAGTATGAAAACCTGGTGAGTGTGTAGCACAACCTTTTCCATTCAAATGAAATGAAGATGCATTGAGGAGAGCTTGTCTCATCCATAACAGGCACAGACACCTGTACACTGTTATCACCACAGTTTGGCCTTTATGTGATCCATTCCAGATTTTAATGAGCACCCTCAGGCCAATGCTGTGTGCCTATGCTCTAACTAATTAGAACGTAGTGTAATACATGGTTCAGATTAATGCTGTTTAAATCTGTTAGTGATCAGATGAGTCTCAGAAAACCTGCTTCTGGTTAAATATATACTTTCAGTGATTTTTTTCATCCTAAGAAAATAAGCATATTATTAAAGTTTCATGCTCACAGGCAGATTGAAACTATACACACGTCCTTTCTGGCCTTCTGCAGTACTGTAGTGTTAAAAACATCCATTTACCTTTTGGCTGGTCTGGTTTTAACACTCAGAACCTGAAGGTTCAGGTTTAAAGGTTTTTTAAACAGTGAACTGGTTTTGCATTGTTCATGTGTCTAGATTTGCAGGGATATTCATATTTGAGAAAACATTACCTAATATGTCATCATCCTCATGTTGACAGATATGAATCTAGCCACATAATCATGTGTAGTGAGGCACCTCTGCTGGCAATCCATGTCTAATGCCAGGCCATGACAAACTAGAGCCCACTACATGAGTCATTTTCCAAGAGCCCTTTCTGACTTTCGGAGCTCAACCTCCAGGCAGGGTCTGTCCTTGGATCTTTAGCTCATTACAATGTTCAACATCTACGGACGAACAAACCAATTATGTGGTGTGAATAACACTGTGGTTGGGGCATGAATTGATTCCAAGGTGACTGTGTCCTGGGAAACTAGACCTGATTACTGTGAAATGTTTTCGTCTTTCTCAGTTAGTCAGCCTCATGGCGTCTGCTTAGTCACTGAAGGGAATCTCTGAGAACTGGATGCTATTCTGAGCTGACTGGAAACTGGTGAATACTGAATGCAGCTACACTAACAACTTGCTAAAAGGCTAAAGCTTAAAAAGCCCTTTATGAAGGTCGTTTTACTCAAATGCTAGAACAAACGCCAAATAACACAAATAACTTACAGTATATGGTGTCAAAGTTGGAAACTAGTTGGCTCGCTTATTGCTTATTTCAGCAAGAATAAACTACTTTCACTTATTAAAACTGCAAAATGTGTCCAGGTGCTAAACTGGCCTGCCTGCAGTCCAGAGGCAAACACATTGCTGGAAAATTAAAAACGAGAAAACATTTTTCAGTTACATTTGATATGTTATTAGGTTTTAAATGATCTTCATTCTGTTCTTATTTATGTTTTATCCCAACCTTTGTGGTAGTGGTGCTGCCAGCATGGCTGTAGACCTGTGGTCATGACATCCTGAACATGTGTGCAAAATGTTCACATTTCCCAATATTTAAGAATATTTACTAGAGAAATGAACAATGATAATGATTCATTGTTCATTGTTTCTGTAAGGAACACTAACATAAAGTAACAATGTTCAAGTCTGTTTTAATTGTCACTTGTTACTGAGGATAAGATAATTATTAGATAATTTTTACCCATGATGTTTTCTATGTAAGGAGAAATGAGAGGAAGGTGGAACTAAAACAGGATGTGTCCTTTGAAATGAAATTATGAGAAGGCACCTGTGAAAAAGAGGTCTGAACTAAATGTTGCAGTTTATGGTTAAAGTTCAGGTTCAGGTGAGAACCAAACACCAGTTTGCCACTGAAGAAGGTTCTGTAGCTTTTCAGTAAGTGGGAAAGACATCATCATCTTTCTTGGATGCAGAGATGGGTTTCTCACACGGTGATCAATCAGATTCTTCTCAAAACTAATTTTACTCACTCACTTCGTTCCGCTCTCAACCAAGCCTGTGCCATGGTAGCTCCTGCATCATTTCACCTCTCTCATCTTAAGAGCTCACATATTCATAAGTGTCGTCAAGTGGGACGGAAAGATCACTGTCCTCAGAGCTGCTGTGATTTTGTTTTTGGATGTTTCCTCTTGTTTCCTCTTCTTTCTTATTTTTTCTCATCTTCATTTCTTCAGAAGCCCTTCCAACTGTCTGCTCTTCAGGTGTTACAGTGGAGATTCTTGTCTTCACACATTTTTACTTTGGGTCCTGGGTTTCAGACTTCTGGATGCCACTATTTTCAATAAAAGGAATTCATGATAATCTTTAGCCATGTGATCGACATGTTTTTTCTGGTTTTGAATAAATGTGACCGTCATAACCGTAGACCTGTGATGCAAAATATAAAGGATTAAATTATATTTTATTTGATATTATATTTAATAATAAAATAATAATTATATTACTGAATTATAACAAAACTCATGTTCACATGATAAAACACGCAACAGTTGCCTAGATACAGGGGTGAGTCAAGTTACCCACTGGTTTATCTTACCCCAGTCTGACTGAGGACGTGGATGGATGACTGAACACATCTACCTGACCAGACACGAAACAACTAAGAAACACAAAAAATAACCAAAAAAAAAAACCCACACAAAAGATGATTCTCTTTATATTAAGGGGACATAGGGACTTTTTACCAGACTGTCCATGGGACCAGTTTTTTCCCAGTTTATCCATGCAATACTCCATGTTTTTATTAATATTAAGGTATGATAGTTTAAATCTACAGTTCACATACATGATATTGCCAAAAGGTTTGGAACAACCCAATCAAACAATCAAATTCATTAAATTCAGTGCAGAAAGCAAAGTCCATAAAGACATGGATGTGTGAGTTTGATGTGGAGAAGCGTGACTGGCCTGCACCTGTCCTGACCTCCACCCAATAGAACACCTCGAGTGGAGACTGCGAACAAGGCCTTTTCACCCAACATGAGGGCCTGACTTCACAAATGTGCTTCTAGAGGGATTGGTCAAAAATTATGTTAATCTTTTTATGTAAACATAAATTTTACAGTAGAAAAAATCCAGTCCAACCATGAATGACCATGATTCATCAGAAAAACATTTATTAAAACTATATCACATATTTGACACGGTTTCCTTTTTTAAAAAGGGTTCATAGACATAAAATCATTACAGAGGACTACATACACACTCCTGTTCCTCTGTGTGAGAGTGTGTAGCAATATTGGTAATAATATTGTCAATGGTAATATCTATCCCAGCATCATCAGCCTCTCCTTCACCTCTATCTCTTCATTCTCTCAGCTTTCCTAAACACTCAGGGGAGAAGGAGGCATCCTGTGTGCAGAGCAGCAGAGACTGCAAGAAGTGAAGCTCATTGTGTTGCCAGACATCAGCTTCAGGTAAACAATGATAAATATTTTATCTGACTTTATAATCAAAACAAGCTTAGGGAATAGTCAGCGCTCCAGTAATCAAAATTTAGCAAAAAGACTGAAAACACGTCCAAGACGTGATGCGATTCTTTCAGCATTCAAGTTATACTTCTATTAGTTTTTCTTGAAGCTGTTTTGCATTTATTACCGCACAGTGATTATGAGGCACCAGTACACCACGCAGTGCACACTTTACTAAAAAGAGGGTGAATCTGCCCATCGGCACACACCTGTCTTCAGCTGAAGTTAAGCTAATTTATCAGGAAAGTAAATCCAACATAATATTCAAAGGCCAGAACTCCATCCAGAGATGGTGGAGATTCAGACACATGTTTATACTATAACCTATAAACTGAAGTTGAAATTTTCCTCCTAATATTTAAAAACTCATGTTCAGAGATTAAAAAGCTAAAACATTGTTACATGTCTGTAATAATATACTGGTGTACACTGAGATAACTGCAGCATAATTGGTGAATATCTAACTCATATAACTCTGAAACCCCATTTAGAAAACTAATGTGTTTGGTTTGTCCACAGATGTGTACAGTAGATATCCTCCAGCATGGAGCTGCATTTAATGATCAGACTCAATAGGAGTGAGAGCTGCATTACTCTGACTATATAAACAGACCTGCACACAGGTTAGTGTTTTAGCACAATGTAAAAGAAGGTAAATGTGATCCGATTTTAAGGGACATGTTCTATCAGCTTTTACTGGACTGATAATTGGACTTCAGCTTGGCCACATCTGTAACTGCTAAACTATGGTTCATCTTACCAGCAGAATGACACAGTTACCACGCACAGTTCAGCCCTTTGTGGAAGAGGATCAGTTTCTGGAGTCCAGTTGCACTGTAGGAAACTGAGTTGGACAGTGAGGAGGCAGACGTGGTCGCTACAGAGACCCAGTACACAGTAAGCTGAGGGGACGTCATGGCTATGAGGGGAGACGGCCGATCAACTGATACAAGTTTACCAGGGCACTGGAGGGATTTGCAACAGTGGAGCATAGAGAAGAGACAAAACCACAGAGTAAGATTGTCTTAACACACAGTGACCTGAACATTTTGTGGTTGTGTTTTCTTGGAATAGTCTTTCTAGTAGATCTTCCACATTTAAGTGTGAACAGATTCAGAGCTGCTGTGCATGGCTTTCATGGCAGTCAATACTACGTCATTTACACAGTTAATCCACAGTGCTCCTTTACTTTCCTCTAACCTGTGCTGTGTCTGAAAAGCATATGTGACCTGAAGAAAAAAATACTCAGTGATGTTGTTTTTAAAGCTGCAGCAATACATTTACCCACGCTACTCATAAAGGTTCGTCTTCAGGAGGCAGCACATAAAGTATGGAGTTCATTATATATCTGCTTATATATTTATTGTAACATGCTTCAAATATAGTGAGTCATAGATTTGTATTATTACAGTAGTGAACACAATTATTAAAGATAAATAAAGATGTTAGAGCTAAAACCTTTATCTCCATTATTACTATTAACAAACTGATGCAAATATGCACTAACTGATTAGCTTACTAATGAACTCATTGACACATATGGGTCTATCACAGTTATTATAAGGCAGCATTGCACCATGCTGTGCACAGTAAACAATACAAATAGCAGGATGTGCTGTTTGCACAGACTCATCTCCAGCTGTGTGTGAAACTTTTTCTTTTTTCTGCCTTTGTTCGATTTATTTGAGAGCAAAGAGTAAACAGGAGGGCACAAAAGAGAGTGTATGATCTAAAGGTTAAATGTAATATCAAGAATCACATTTAAAAGGTCAGAAGTCAGACGTCAGTCCTCAGGGGATTCAACATGACAAGACATAAGAACATGTGGACTTATTTGATAAGATCGGGCTTAACCTCGACCCTGCAAACCAGAGTGGTCACATTTCAGCGCTGGAAGAAGCGTATCTATTAGACTGGTACGATATACATCATATAGTCTTCAGCAGAAAAATCAACAAAATTTTAAATTCATATAAAGCAAAACTGTCAAAAGTTTTGACAGCCTTTTGATTGATCAGGAAAATGTTTGACTTTCTTTGTAAACACTGTATTGATTCAGAACTGGCCCTGCAGCACAAGTCAGTTTCACTTTTCAAGATCTCACACTAAATGATGTAATAAAATGTCCTCCTTTCTCTCTCCCCTTCTCCCATCCATGTAGATGTGGGTCTTAGATGTGGAGGCTGTCCTCAGATCTATGTCCAGACAGCTGGTAAGTCCAGGAGAGAGAGAGAGAGAGAGAGAGAGAGAGAGAGACAGACAGACAGACAGACAGACAGACAGACAGACAGACAGACAGACGACTGTGGGAACTTAACTCCTGTGGTCACATATTGGTTGAGGTGATATCACACAGTGATGGTAGTGCTATGAAAATAATACACCAAGTTATGTAAATCTGTATGACAGGAATGCATCATTTCACTGTCTCTTTTCAGTTTAGTTGTGGCTTTGTAATTAAAAGATCCTAGAAAGCAAAGCTGATACATAGTTCTTGATTAAGTAGCAAAGACACAGGCACCCAAAGGTTCTCTATAAGTATAATATCAAAACCCTGTTTTGTTTAATACACAAATGTTTTGAAGTACAGCATTAAAAGGTTCTATTTTATTGGTACCACAAACACAATAATCTTCTAGAAAATAGTGCAACACAATTCAAAATAATGCAGCAAACTAATAATAGGTTACTCTATGAACTGCTGCTGATGCTCTTTGTAGTAATTTTAGGCTACATTGTTTTTTTGTTTGCTGAGATTCTTCTTTTCACTTAGATCTTGTCTCTTTCTGCTTCCAAATTTGCCTCCACATTCTTGCTTGGACAAGCTGGAGTTATCGCAGTCAGAGTCTGAGCTTTGATCGTTACCCCTGTCATCATGTCTGCACAAGTACAGGATACAAACTAAACAGACACAAACCCAGTTAGCAGCTGGTGGAGCTACTGCATCATAGGATCTGTTAAAGGTTTAGCAGCAAAAGAACTGAAATTCAAAATCATATCTAACTTTTCAGTCTTTTTGTTATATTAAAACACCAGCTATAGCTCCTGTCATCCCTACACTTTGAGTTAACTCATAACGATTTTTAATTCTTGCTCGCAAATATGAACAGTGAACTATTGTATCTTTCCCAATTGACGACTAATGTTACACGCCAGCAGCGTTAAAGGTGAATAAGAAATTACTTAATTCAGGTTGACATCAATGTTATGTATAAAATCATGAGGTTTCGAAACAGCAGACTGCATACTATTTCAACATTTTTTTCAGCTTCATTTTAGACAATTATACATGATGGAACCTTTGAATGTGGCTGTTTATTGCTTATTGTGGGCAGTGAAGTGTTAAACTCACCTTCTCTTATCCCCAGACGGCTTCTTTGGAGAAATATCCTCGCTATGAAAGTGGACACAACCCAGCGATTTCTCCAGCTTCTTTAAACCACAGCAGATCTCTCTCCAGCTAATGTAATGGCATCCCTCCATCCCAAACACACACCTGGAGCATGCAGATTGAAGTTTGTCCTGTCTATTTAAAAAAAGGTTTCTGATATTTAATTCCAGCAAACAGAGATGTCACCAAAGATCAAATGCCTCCACATGAGCACTAAAAATTAATTTGAATATGAACGAGCTGAACTCTCCACTAACCTGATTGCTTCAGTTAGTCATTCACTGATGTCTTCTCCCAAGCTGCTGTGTGGCATCAAAGTAAGCAAAGTAATTTTGTTCCAGAGTGTATAACAATCTATCTAAAAATCTATTTGAGGTTCTCTGGAATCACCTGCTAACTTTTTGTGATACTCTGCTGTCAGGCCTGAAATAAACACAGATGTACATGACATTTTGAGTCTTCATTTGAAGGGAAGCCTTCACAGCATCATACAAGACACACACACAAAACAAAAAGATCTGTTGTGCTACTTGACCTTTCACTCTGTGCGCATGAATAACACAGCTTTAATCACTTTCATTTTCATGCACGTCGACCAATGAAATGACCAACACAGACATTTAAAGTTATCATTTAGTCTGTATGTACAGCATCTCTGCAGTGTTTTTACAAGATGGACCATTTCCTTTGCCGACAAAATGAGATCTTGTTATTTCCTCCCTGATTGCAGAAATGATTAAAACCTTCTTGATATTTAGGTTGTTTTCCTGTTTGTTGTCCCCAGGACACCAGTGTGCATTCAATTTACGGTCCACTGGGACCTCCAGGTCACAGAGGTATTTTTGAAAAGGGATCAAAACCGCCACTGTGACAGGAATATGCCAGAGTGTTATGCATTTGCTCTGCTAAGAACTCTATTATCGTAAATGTCTCTGTTTGTCATAGTGACAACTGTGTACCAAATCCATCCAGCTGTAGTACACTATTGGCAGAAGCTGGGGGAACTAATGTGCCTAATATGTCCCTAGAAACATCGCCTCTGCCAAGCATGCACTTTGAATTTGCCTGTGTAATCAAGGCAGGACACAAATGTCTGCAGATAGTCACTTCCATACAGCTCGCTGTTGCCTCCTGCTTTGATGAGCCTGTGCGACTCAAATTACAAGGTGAATGCCAGGCTTTTGTGCACTTGGTAAAATGGAGCAGCTGGGGTAGAGAATGGCCTATTTACACACTATGGAGTTAATCTAATGAAGGCGAGAGAGCTATGGTTTCTAATGGGAAGGTAGGGACTAATGAAAATAAAAGCCTCGTTCTTCCCCAATCACAGGGGCAACACTTGTACTGCAGACTTAATCATCTGTCCACTAGAGTTTGAGATTCAATCTGGAGAAACCTGGAACGAGGACACCAGAGATCAAAGGAGCATACGTGACCATATAGGCTCAGGAGAAGCTGATTTTATTCATGCTGTTGCCTATTGGCTGCAGAGAAAGGACAGAGGGCATTTAGGCGTCAAGTCAATATTGTGACCTGCTTTAAAGCTATTTGCCAGGAATCATAGGAGCCTACAGGCACAGTTTAATGTACTGTATGTGTTCATGTTACTGAACCATGAAGCAGGGGTCACTAATTATGTTCAACTGTGGACCAGTTTTTTCTGCATTCAAGATGTTTTATTTGTTGACTTAAGAAGATTTCCACATTAGTAAGTGTCACTTACAGAGTTACAGCAGCTTATGTTATGAGTCATTTGGAAAACTGACTCCTGTGTACTGTATATTCTGTACTGGGCTTCCTAACTCCAGTATAAGTCGATGTCTTCTTGATAATGCTGCAGCTACACTACATACAATACTCGATACTGTTGCCCATTGGGAAAAGAAGGTAGTGAATCAGAAGAGGATATTTCCATGGTACAGTTCACACATCTGTAGCTTAAAGCAGACACTAATTCCACTAATTTAGATGAATCTTGCCTAGCCTGGAAAGGAAGTTTAATAGTATATAAAAAATGCTTTGTAAGACTAGATCCATTTATTATTCATCAATAACAGAGGAAAAAAAGAATAACCCTAGGTTTCTATAGAGCACTGTAGCCAGGCTGACAAAGAGTCATAGCTCTGTTGAGCCCAGTATTCCCTTAACTCTCAGTAGCAATGACTTAATGAATTTATTTACTAATAAAATCATCACCATTAGAGAAAAAAATATCAGATCACCCCTGCAGCTGGATGGATGGACTTGGATGTACAACAGCTCTAGATCTGTTTATAAGACCTGAATTTATCTTAGACTGCTTCCTCCCTGTAGATCATGCTGAGTTAATCTCACTCATTAACTCATCTAAACCACCAACATGTCTCTTAGACCCCGTCCCAACTAGACTGCTCAAAGAAGTGTTATCTTTAATCAGCATGTCCATGTTAGATCAGATCAACTAATTTTTAATTAACAGGCTATGTACCACAGGCCTTATGCTTGCTGTAGTCGAAAAACAATTCTTGATTTGGGGGTTTTAGCCCTGATATACGATACAACAATATTATCTCTAGAATCCTTGAAAAAATTGTTCTCAGAAATAACCTGTATGAAGATTTCCAGTCAGGATTTAGAGTACATCATAGTACAGAAACAGCTCTGGTAAAGGTCACTAATGATCTAATATTAGCTTCAGACAAAAGTTTTCTCTCTATACTTGTCTTTTTAGATCTTATTGCTGCTTTTGACACTATAGATGACAGCATTTCATTACACAGACTGGAACATGTCATTGGGATTAAAAAAACCGCACTAGGTTGGCTTAAATCATATCTGTCAGATAGGTTCCAATTTGTTCATGTTAATGATGAGTCTTCCATGCAGACAAAAGTTAGTTATGGAGTCCCACAGGGTTCTGTGCTTGGACCAATACTTTTCACTTTATACATGTCTCCTCTAGGCAGCATTATTAGAAAACACTCTATAAACTTCCATTGCTATGCAGATGACACTCAGCTAGATTTAACCATTAAACCAAATGAAACGAATCAATTAGTTAAACTTTAAGAATGTTTAAAAGACAAAGGCCTGGATGTTCTGCAATTTTCTACTTCTAAATTCAGACAAGACAGAGGTTATTCTTTTTGGGCCCAAAAACCTCAGAGACACGATGTCTAATCATATAGTTACTTTAGGTGACAGAACTGGCATCTAGCACTGAAGAATCTTGGAGCTATCTTTGACCAGGATATCTCCTTTAACTCATATATTAAAGAAATCTCTAGAGCCTTCTTCCACCTGAAGAATATCTCTAAAATTAGAAGCATCCTGTCTCATAGTGATGCTGAAAAAAAGTCCATGCATTTGTTACTTCTAGACTGTACTACTATAATTCCCTTATAATAGGATGTCCCAGTAACTCATTAAAAAGCTAATCCAAAATGCTGCAGCCAGATTTCTGACTGGAATTGGTAAGAGAGATCATATTTCTCCTACATTAGCTTCCCTCTAAAATCCAGGATAGAATTTAAAATTTTTCTCCTCACATACAAAGCACCTAATGATCAAGCCCCTTTGTATCTTAAATACCTCGTACCATATCACCCTAGCAGAACACTTCGCTCTCAGAGTGCAGGTCTACTTGTGGTTCCCAGAGTTTCAAAATGTAGAATGTGAGGCAGAGCCTTTAGCTATTAAGCTCCTCTCCTGTGGAACCAGCTCCCAGTTCATGTTCGGGAGGCAGACACTGTCTCTACTTTTAAGACTAGGCTAAAAACTTTCCTTTTTGATAAAGCTTATAGTTATGGCTCAGGTGACTCTGAACCAGCTCATAGTTATGCTGCTATAGATTTAGACTGCTGGGGGACTTCACTTCGACACACTGAGCTCCTTCTTTTTTCCATGCACTCGTACACCACCACTGCCTGTTATTAACTTTGTGTCTTCTCTCTCCTGTAGTTGTGCCTCTCTCTCTCTTATCTCAGCAATTATCAATTTCTAAAATTCCTATGAGTATTCTAACAGTATTCCCCATTAGCTTCATGAAGACCTGACAGTCGGTTCCCTTTTCTAATATATTTGAATGCATTGTACAGTATTGCCTGCTGTTTGTGATCTTCGTTATTTATAAATAAAGTTAAATTGATAATGTGTCAAGAACATATGTATTGGATAAATTAGATCAGACATTGTTGACTATTTGCTGAAGTGTAAGGATAAAAAGCTAAATGTGAGCAGAATCTCTGAAGATGACCTTGAAATCTTATTTTACTGTTCAACCTGTCAGCTGAGCTGAGGTTGAAAGATGTTTATTTGAAGTCTCAATACTCGGCAGGACTTGCTAATAGAGGATAATCCTTTGACAACTTTCAGAAACCTCTGTAAATGAAAAATATGGGGGAATTTTTTTTCCATCATTCAGGTCATGTCCTTATATTAATAAGTCAGTCGACCCACTTGAGAATGAAAAATGTCTTCACAGTGTAGGAAAGAAATGACAGAGAGCATCATAATAATCCGTTCCAATTTTCAGGTTTTTTTGGTCTTCAGTCTCAGCACTTTTTCATTTCTTTTCATCAGTTAATAAAGCCATATGCATGCAAATGCCTGGTCATCAACTTTATATCCATCTTTCTACTAGGTTAATGGTTAATTCACACGGTGCACAGTAATCAGGACCTGAATTCATATATGTGATGTTATTTTTGCCGTAAGTAGAACAAATCTAACATGTGTGGAGAAGAGGCCACACCTGGCAATTCCAGCACTCAGCCATTTTCAGTCTTGCCCCTCTGCCGTTGCATTTGTAGGAGTGTCTGATAGGGTCGTCAATGATTGCATTGAGTGCATTGATTCAAGATGATCCATGCAAGATGAGTGAGACTGTGTCCAAAGGGGGAGAGGGCAACTGCTTGTTGATTTCATTTTGTACCATATAGATTGGTTGTTCTTTGAAACCATTGTTTTTCCTTTCTTCTTCTTTCTGCTGCAACACAAACCTACTAAGATACTAGGAAATCATCAGCTGTATGTGAAAACACATTCAATAGATACAGTAGAAAACAGTCCTTGCCTGCAAAATTACATTTATGAGAAGGGCCAAAATTGAAAATGAGCCAAATTTGGTGATACATTCCATTATGACAGTAGTATCTCAATGGGACATAGCTTTCATTTTAAAAGCACTGGGACAAATACAGTAGAAGCAAGAATGAATTACTCCTCTCCGTTTTAACTTTCAGGCTGCTCCCCCTTTCCCTTCGCTCTTCATGATGAAGAATGGAAGCCGAGGACATGTGTAATTGTGTTCTCCACTATCACAGACAATCATTCATAGAGCATGAAAGTCCATTAACTAAAGGTTTGTGGTGCATTTTAGACCCTCATTTTGTTTCATTGTTCTCCTCACTGAACTAATAACAATGAAGGTTGTTTATGTTAGTTATATTTTATATTTAATGTCTATTCCCAGAGTTTTTCTATTTCTGTGTACTCTATAGATTTGGTTTGATTTCTCGTTTGTAATCTTAGTTGATTCATATTTTGTTTGTATCAAACAGAGAGAGTTTTCTATTGATAATGAAAATCCTCACTGGAGAATGTTACATCTTCAACATGAACAAATGTGTTTGTGCTAATGTTTTCAATAACCTCAAACAGTTAGGTCTTATTCAGTTTTCAATATACAGACAATATCTCCCAAGAGTATGACTCTTGGTACAATGATACTTTTCCTACAAAATTAAAAATTATATTTCATTTATATAGTACATTTGATTTGCCAATACAATGTACTTAGACAAGAGTAAAAAGGTACAATAAAACATGTAGATAAAATCAAACCTCAAAGTGAATCCAAGCTAAGCATGAACAAAGAGTAAAGTTTTTTTTGTTTTTTGTTTTTTTTTGGTTTTTTTTTTGGAGCAACATTGATATAGAAAATTCTTCCAGTTAGGTCTACTAAATGTCAAATTTTAGCCATAGATTATGTACCTGAAAAAACATCAAGACAATCCAAAGATTTGAACTATTGACTATTAAAATAGCTTGTGTTTGATGATTTGAATGTTTTCTTTAAGGTTAATAGAAAGATCATGATAAAAATGTTGGTATTTTAAAAAACACCAAAACACAGCAGTACAAGTCTTTACACTACCTCACAATCCTAGTCTATTCTATCTACAGAAGCTGTAGTGGGAGCAAGAACCGCCTGAAACACAATGTGCTTAGAGAAGAGTAGGAGACTAATAATTGACCCCTGGGGAACCTTACATACAACACAATCGGTCTCCAATCTCAACCTTTGCAGAGATAACATTCCCATGAGACAGCTAAAAATGTCATCCCCTCAGGTTCGATGAGAACCAACAAAATGTACTATATCAACTCACTTCCGTAAGTGTTGCCTTGCACTATGCAATTAATGTCTCATTCACACGGCGCTCTTAAGAATTTTCTTCTTAAACCCCACTATGGACAGTTACCAACACTTCAATGCTGACAAGTTTGTGCAAAATAAATGGTTATCGCTTTTTAGTCAACTCTACAATTGTAAAATATTATAGACACAATCATATTATTATCAGTATAATTTTTTAGAATACTTACTTGCATTATTTTCAAAAGCAACATGTTTTTTAAATTAACATTTAATTAATACCACACTAGTATTTAGTCTTTTGTCATTGGACTTCATCATGAAACATGACGTTCCACTTCTCTCTCAGCCACTGATTCTGACACACTCTGTGTACCGGACAGCAGAGTTGCTCAGCTTGGATAATTCTGGT